>RBNK01000960.1:0-18802 GCA_003990785.1 Endogone sp. FLAS-F59071
AAAAAAAAAAAACGTACCAATTCCTGTGTATTTCCAACAAGCTCTAAAAATCCGGTCTGGTCTTCATTTGACAGCTCCTCTAATGACCTATTCTTCGTCTCAGGAAGTAAAAAAGTCTACATAACACAAAAGATTATCAATAGTCAGCCCTTTCACCCAAACTCGCTATCCATCTTCAACCTCAAATAAACCACTACCTACCACACAAAAACCAGCAAACATGAAGAACCCTGCAACGGTGACAAAGCCACCCAAACTTTGAGAGTACATGTCTTGATTCTCATTAGATGTTAGGACATAAAAGATGAATTGTGCGAGGATTGCACCTAGTTTGCCTGAAGCGGCAGCAATGCCATGGCAGGTGGATCTATAGCGCGTTGGAAACATTTCACCTGGATATATGAAGCTAACAAACAGGATGATAGCTTTAGTGTCTACGAAAGATAACCGCCGAAGTAAATAAAATAAAATAAAAAAAAAAAAAGTTTCTCACGTCGTGGCATTCGGTCCAAAATTTTGGAAAAACTGCCCCAACGCATATAGCACTACGAACAAAGCCTTGGACGTAGTGTATATGCGAGTGAAAGCAAAGCCCATGGCCAAATAGATAACAGTCAACGCTCCAAAACCCATAAGCTGAATTTTTCTACGGCCCAATTTTTCAATGAGCAGAATGGTGACCAAATACCCTGGCAATGAACCTAATAGGTTAATAAGTGCGTTTCCCACAGCCAACGCCTTCAGGTTGTCATAGGAAGAAACGGAATCGCCGCTGATGCTGATTGCATCCAATATCTTTGTTGTATTTAGACCAAGCCCGTAAACGGCTGGAAATTAGGAATGAGAACTTAGATGATGCATAAACGAATCGAGACTTGGGAAAGATAGTGTTTGCCATACAAGCATACCGAAATTCCCAGTAATTCAAACAATAAGACTCACCAACATCCAATGCAAACCAGCAAAATGACATCGCCACCAGTAGCTTCGCATTCTCCCATCTGCTAAAATAGTTTTTAAAATCACTCCAGCTGGCTGGATGTCTGACCCTGACATTTTCGAGCAGATCCTGGTCGCAATAGTTTCCCCTGGCGGCGCCTTCCTCGAGCCACGCTTTAGCGTCCTGACGGCCTTTATTGATCTTGTTCTCAACGTCCATCGTATAACGGGGGGTTTCGGGAATTGTGAGACGGTAGTAGAAAGCAAAAATGGCCGGGATGGCCCCAGCACCAGTAATGATACGCCATGTGTAGTCGACGTAAAGAATGTTGGTGGCTAGGGCGGAACGGGAGATAGCAATAAGGGTAAGGGAAAAGAGAGCTGCAGTAAGCTGACCGAGACCTGGAGTATTGATCAATGAGGAGGGAAAATGAGATTGAAGAGGTGTGAATGATGAGCATGTACGGCATGAGGATGTGACGTTGGATATTCCAGTATGGGATAAAAGTAGGGAATGTCTAATCGTACCTTGCATAGAAAAAACGGCAGCTATAATAGATAGTGAATACAAAATGAGTTTTCGAGTAAGCAATTGATACGAAGTAAGTTTGCAACCTTGTCGATGTGACAACATGTAGGCAAATAATGCTATACCCATCATGGCCCCACGTCTGTCCTGACTGGCAAACTCGGATGTTATTACCGCAGACAAAGGATACTGTAGATCGAGATGTCTTCAATACATTTCCAGCGTGTAGAGCAAAATGGGCCAAAAGTTATATATATCAACTGCACTTACGTCCCCTCCAATTCCGACTCCCATTACGAGGCGCCAAATCAATAGAGACCCGACGAGGTTGATTGCGAAAGGCGAGCTCGATGACAACGCGGAGCCAAAGCACGCAATAATTATTATCAGAAGCTCCACGCCGTACATCTTCTTGCGACCGAGATGATCAGCAAGCCTGTGGTATAATGGGAGAGCATGAACGTGAGTTGAGCCCGAGCGTAGCGTATACGTGGTCATGGGTCGATAAGAGTTAGTACCAGCCGAAGAGAATTTGTCCAAACATTGTGCCTAATTACATTTAATGACATAAGATAACATCAGAATTCTGTATGGCGCGTGTGAATTCGACGGTTCTTTCCTAACCAACTTCCTCAACTTACCGACACTGGCCGATATTTTAATAAGCAAGTCATCCTCCGGACTGATATTTCCGCCATAATACGCCAGCCCGATCATGTAAGATACGATATTGATTGAGAACAAGTCGTAAGCGTCCGTGAAGAATCCAACTCCTGATACAATACAAGCACGAATATGCGACCATCTAATCGTGCTCAGATTCAGTTCATCCAGCGTCGAACGTCGGCGTTGATTAGCTTCTGCGCCGTTTGCGGAAGAACCTCGGCTAGACATATTGATAGAGGAATGGGTAATGGTGGGAACGAGGAAAGACTGATGGTAGAAGTGAGGAAAGAGTAACGGTGGGATAGTAGCAGGAGAAATGGTCACAAATGGGCCTGGACTGCGGATCTGTCTTCCATTTCCGGGGAACACCTTCCTATTTCTTATATGGGGCGTGCTGTAACAAAACCAGACAAAGTGAACATTTGACGTCACTCACATTTTGTGATTTCCGTCACACTGAGGGAAAAAAACAATACGCGCACAATCCATAAACCCTAAACATTTGTCATGAACTACATTTCTACCAAGGACCTTTCAAAATTGCGGTTTCCAGGTAGTCTGTTACTTTATTCTATCACGATCTTTACAATAAGAGAGTGCAAGGTTAAGTCTTCCGACCTTTTCTCAGATTACTGGGACCGGGACCCTCACTCCTGGGGTAACGTCAACGACTGGGACCGTTACTGGATCGGAAAGCAACAGCGTTGGGGGGAAATCGCCAAGCACAACAGTCATACAGCTCTGGCTGATGAGCTAAGAGATCTGCGGCGAATTTTTGCAGATGATTCACATCCTGCCAACGAAGCAATTCGCAGATTGAGAAAAGATTTGAAGGAAAGTAACACAGTTGTTAAATCTTCACATAGCTAGAAAATGGTGTCAGCGTACTCCATGGCTAATCCGGCAGCCGAGTGTTGAGAAGGTGATGCCGCGTGTAGAACCAACGGGTAGCGCCGAGTGTGCGTGGCCATGGAAACGCTGAGCTAAGCCGTGAGTTCAGATGAGGAATGCCTACTTTAGCTAAACCTGTAGGCCGTGAGTCTCCAGGGGAAGGCCGAGCGTCTGTGGCTTTTTTGTGGACTTCCTTCACCATCTAATGCTTGAAAATGAATTGTTGGACTTTCTTTATTTGATAGCTGCTTGATTTACTTTTTTTTTTTTTTCACCAGATGATTTATAAAAATCAGGAAAACAAGAAAATCTGGGAGATAAGTTGTCAAATCGCATCACTAAACGAAGAATCCAAGTTGGTTGATCTGGAGTTAGAGATTGATAAGGTAAGTCATTTTGTAAATCATTCTGACAGCTCCTTTTTCAGACCTTGCTGACAAGTTCCTATTGCAGAAAAAGGGACTCCAAGCTGGCCTGAAAATCGCTCGACATGGCTTCCAACTATACTCTGATATAGAGTTTGACACCGAGGAGCGAGAAAGGAAAAGGGCAAGAGCTGGTATGTCAACTTATTCAAAGGAGCTCGCTTTTCCAGAGTCACGGTGAAGTTGCTGTTATTGAATACTCTATGGTCAATGTGATAGACAATATGATAGAACGTTCAGAAAATGAGATTGTCAACACCTGCCGTCCGACGAAGATTTCATCCAGCATTCAGGCGAAGACCGTGGAACAGCTAACAAGCGACGAAGACCAGCGCAGCATTATAAGTTCTCACGAAGATAACAGTGGTTCTTACCATTCCGAATTTGATCTTGAAGGTGAAGAGCGTGTGGAGGGCATGGAAAGCGATATTGAGGATGAAGAAGGTATAAGTTGCAAATTTGAATGATGGCGATTAACAATGTTCAATTTGAATCCCAATGGATCCTTTGGAATACAGACTAATCAAAATCTGAAATAAACCAGATGATCCAATTCCAACCACATCGGATGACAATCCCGTTGTTATCTCAAAAGTACAAGAGGTGACTGGGGGTATTGGTGCTGTTCCAGAATTGATATCTTCATCAAATTTGGCGTCTGTTCTTAAAAAATATTGTGCAAAGCCAAGAACGTCAAAATTCGAGTAAGTACGATATAAACTATATTTATGGATATCTTATTGTTGTCGGTGTTAATCTTAACTCTGCTTTTTTTTTTTCCTATTTCTCACTCAGCCCAGCTCGCAGCTTCATATTGGACCTAACCCCAACCTCGAAGATTATCAACGAATTCAGTTCCGATAAATGGACCAAGCTTTTAACGAACAAATGTGTGAAAGCATCTCGTTACCATCACGAGATCGAAACAATCACCAATAAACTATTTGGCCCGGTTGGAGTTCGGGTAAGAACGGAATATTATCCAATGTTCCCAGCTTACATTACTAATTCTAACTGTACAAATTCACGAAGAGGTCAACATTGAACCTAGTGCAGGCTCGACAATGGTGGAAAGAGTTGAATTGTCTTCCCGCGCCCTCACACAACGACGAATTCTCTTACAGCAAGGATCAATGGGAGAAGATCCTATGGTGGGCCGGACGTGCTGTCGGACAATTGTGAGCTATTCCTGTTTACCATCTTATG
The DNA here is from genome assembly GCA_003990785.1 of Endogone sp. FLAS-F59071. NCBI lineage: Eukaryota > Fungi > Mucoromycota > Endogonomycetes > Endogonales > Endogonaceae > Endogone > Endogone sp. FLAS-F59071. The sequence goes on from RBNK01000960.1 coordinate 4,657, forward strand.
TGATTTATATGATGACGCACATGTCCACTTATCATCCTCTTGAAATTGCTTATAGCCTTGATGCATTCGAGGCAGTGAGGAGCCCTCTGGATTCCGAGTGTAATGAGAATGAATGGAAGGGCGATTACGTTGTTCCATTGTTGCAAGGGGTATTGAAACTGGACGGGATGTGCCGTGTCCGATGGTTGGTTTGTCGGATATTCTTGGTTGTCATAAGCTTGATATCTTATATTCAAAATTAATAACTGTTGATCGTGTTTCAGGGGGGAAACTTCGGTCCTTGCATCACAAGAACGTCGTAACCACGACAAGGACGTATTAGTGGAGGTTGTGGATCGTGCTCACTTGGCCGACTTGCTGTGTCTGTATGAGAGCCACGAGATAGTGTGCTTGCTGGCCTGTGGCGGACCGTACAACTCCGACGTCACAAAGCTTGCATCCGATGGGTTCCATCTGCAGCGGATGATGAAAGACATGCTGGATGCTTTATATACCAAGTTCCCTATCTTTATGTTTTAGGGATCCAGGTATAATCAACATGAGTTTTTCAAAAGATCGAATTTGAGCTTGGATATGAAATGATTATGCGCTATGCTTTTCTCTTAGACGTATTTGGAGGAGGTCAGGATCTACCTCATGGAAAAGCGGGATGTATACCACCTCCACCTCCTCAAGACGTTCTCCCTTCCTCTGTCTTTCACATCCTTTCGCAACCTGAGGGTGGCACTTCAATGGGCTTGGAACTTGAGGGCAAGTTAAATTTTTTTATTTTCGCTATCAGAGCTTTAAATACTGCGATTCTTAACTTGTTAATTATCCAGGGGCTGGTGAATGATTTAACCTTTGAGTTGGACAAACTTTCCGAAGCTGCTGGAACCCCCCCGCCCAATCTCTCCGAAGAAATGAAGACGGTGGACACGCCACAAAAGGCCAAAAAAATAAGGAAGCCCTAGTCGGGTCGGATGGAATAGCACAAAATTTAATGTTGTCGATGTCATTAAAATTCCATGGGCCAATAAAGCACAAACCACACTCCCTTTTTTTTCTCACTAGTTCGTGACACCCACCAATCCCATAACTCCCTTCCCACCACCACCCCTTCCACTGCTAACCAGAATCACCTCTTAACAACAAAAAGACTTTTTTTGTGTCTTTTTTATATGTATTGACTTTTTTTTTCTTTCGCGTGTTAATTTGTATCATGACGAAGCCTCCGAAAAGACTTTCTTTCGATATATTTCTTATCCGATTTTACTAAACCTTTTAGCTTTCGATTTTTCATTTTAGCGGTAGCGCTATTTATAAGAGGTCTATAAATAAACTGACTTGCATGCTTGTCACTATGGGACCATCCCTATGTATATAAAAATGAACATATGAAACTAATATACATCAAATCCACTATGGAACCGAAAAATTACAGCACCATCCGAAGCATTTTGAAACAAGAACAAGGCGAGAAAATTGCTCCTTACGTTTTTAAATTATCTGATACCAAAACTATTCAAGAATATTTAGATAAAGAGAGAATTATCTACAAAATTTACCAACAATTATATGCCAATTCTAATCCTATCAGAAGCATAAATCTCTCTTATCAAAAAGATATTTCTGGATGAAGTCAGCAGGAATTAAATTCTAAGAAGCGAGAATTACCAGAAACATCTCAAGAGCCTAGGAAAAAAAGAAAAACCTCTGAAGAGTAGAATATTACGGGTATCATATATAGAGGTATTCCTATATGTATTCTTTAATATGCTCTGTGGAAGAAATTTTACAAAATCAGACAAACTGTACATAATATATATATAAAATATATATATGGTAGACGACATAGTTATGAACGAATACGAAAAAGCTCTCCATTTCCTGGAAGTAGGATGTAGTTGCGGTTGCTCGACTAAGATGCCTAAAGTAGAATTTGCTGAATTGAGAGAAGACTTTCAAGCGCTAACAAAATTCAAACAAGACATTTTCTTAATGGCTCAACTCAGATCTATAGATGGAGGAGCGACAAGTACTAGTCGGCATCTTAAGAACAAGATGCAGGCCAACAAGAAAACTGTCTACTGCTGAAATCGTAGCACTCCGATTTGCCAAAAAACTTACCTCAATATGCTTGGCATTGGCCGCAATTATTTTGAAAACATTCGAAATCATTTGTTAAAGAATGGTCTTCTACCGCGGGTCCATGGTAATATAAAAAGAATGCCATGGTGAAAATCCAGGATGGTTATCAATATTGACGTGGCTACTGCAGTCAAGAATTTTTTGCTAAATTATGCTGAAGTTCATGGCTTACCTAGCCCAGTAAGAAATGTTAATCGAGTCACCCTATCAATTATCTTTCTACCGGCAGAAATAAGCTACAGGTCTGTTCACCGGGATTTTTTAGCCGGCCTGGAGGATAATAATAAATTGCATAACCTCAAGTATGATGTATTCTGCAAATTATGGTACCAGTTAACCCCGTATATTCAAATCATGAGTCCGAGGACTGATTTATGCGATACTTGCTAGCATTTGCGAAATGACTTATAGTTCAAAGCTCGTAAAGAGGAAGAGGCCCAAGATTTATTAAAGAAATATAAAGAGCATCTGGCCAAAGCCAAACTAGAGAGAAATTATTATAACAAAAATACCAAGTTGGCAGAAGAGCAAAGGAAACTCGTCGACCAAAATTATTCTGTACTGAAAGACAAAGTACCATACTACAGCATTGACGCGGTGGCCCATTACAGTTACGACTGAGCCCAAAACGTCCATGTGCCTCATTCAGACCAACAAATTGGTAAGGTGTATTATCTTAGTGCTCGTAAAGTGCACCTATTTGGTATCCAAGACGAAGTGGTCCGTGAGCAAATTAATTATATTCTTGACGAGAATGAACTTCTTGGAAAGGGTCCGAATGGTATGCTTAGCTTAGTCTTCGATGGAATTAAGCAATTAAATAAAGGCGAAAAACATTTAAAAATCACTTGCGACAATGCAGGCAGACAAAACAAAAACAATACTACTCTTTGATTTTATCTGTACATGGTTATCTGTGGTTACTATGAAAGTATTGAATTGAACTTTATGGTTCCCGGCCATACCAAATTCAAGTGTGATGGTAGCTTCGGATTAATCAAAAGGCTTTATCGCAAAACAACGGTGGATTGTGTAGATTACGTCGTTAACGTGGTAAAAAGGTCCAGCATCACCGGACTAAACAAAGCTTGACGTTATAATAGTGATGAAGGTTTTCAATATTATAACATCATAAGCGGCCTAGAAACTTATTTTAAAAAATTACCTGGCCTGCAAAAGTTTCAACATTTTCTTTTCACCAGTGCTAATCCTGGGATAATCAAAGCCCAAGAAGTCGCAAGTGGCCCTTTCCAGGAATTCAAGCTACTAAAAACTATAAAAGACTTACCATTCCCAGTACTAGTGCCTCATCCGATGAAACATGAGCGGCAAGAATATCTCTATAATTATATTCATCCCTTCGTCAAGGATGAATTCAAGGACATTACTTGCCCAAAACCATCGATATCTAACGCCAATGATAATTAATTATTACCCAAATGATTATTATACTATTCAAAATGTAACATCCACCTAATAGTCCTATAAAAATTAATTGTACTATTACTATGACTGAAAAAAAATGCATGACCTGTGTAAAAGCTTGCTTTCCTTTACAAAAGGATCAACTCAAAAGCTGACTATCCAATCTGGGTGGAACAGTCTTTTCTTCAGTTAATCCAAGACCTAATTCCAAAGCTCATACGGTCATCATGACCAAATGCCACACCGAAGACTTGCGGACCTTGACTAACCAAGAATGAGTAGATATTTTGCCAGTACTAAAGGATAGTATTGCTAAAATTGAAAGGGTATATAAACCGGTTGGTTATTGACTTAGTATTCCTTGCAGAGAGTTAGCTTCCCAAAATATGCCCCCACATTTTTATATGCGAGTAGTGCCAAAGTATAATGTAGTAGGCAAGGGAAGCACGGGAATTAAAGAACATTACCAACCAGCTACTCCTCAACAAGAAAAAGAAATTAACGAGGCTCTTGCTCCGAATAAGGATGGCATTATTGCTGAGCGAAGTAAGGTATTTGCTAAATTATATAATGACAAATTTCCTGGTTATGCCATCATCCTTACAAAAGAGAAATTGTCTCCCAATATCAATCAAATCGACCAAGAAACTTGAAACCAAATAGGTGAAACTTTGAAAGAACTAATGAAAAAATATGAAACTAAAATAAATTGCCATAATTTTACCATCGGCTGTGCTTTAGGGCAGGCAGGTAAACTTGTAAGTCAAGAAAAGGGAGAAACTCCATCAAGCAAAGAACGTGATCTATGTTTTACTTTTTTTCCCAAATACAAAATGGAAAGGTGATGGCTTCCAGATGAAGGTAGGCCTGTTCAAAACAACCAGCAAGTTGGCACTATAGAAAATGAATGAATAGCCGAAAAACTCTATGACCCCGAAGGATATGCCAAAATCTGAGGCAAGAATAAAATTGAAGAAAAAAGCAATTCAAGTCAAATATCTCCTTTATGACTAATTCCCGCCATTTTGGCTATGGCCAGGATAACAGCAATGGTATGCTGGATGCTAATGAGGAAGCCTGCCAAGAGGCAAGGGAAATAACGTCTTTTCAACCACCAAGCCACAATTGCTCAATGTTCACTTTGTCTGGTTTTGTTACAGCACGCCCCATATATATCTTGTACCTGTCAACAATTGTGGAATCCCTACAACGTGCGTACGTGCGCCCAGGTCCACTGAATAGGCATCTATTATGTCTATACATAGTACTAAATGCTTTAGTTTATTTTAAGCACTTTGACACTAAACTTTCAATTTCTCACAATACCAACAAAGTTGTAAAAATCAGCCAAACCATTGTATTATGAGAAAAAAAGCACTAATGTAGCTGATTTCCCATGCTCTATGCAATTCAAAACTCATTGCTGACAGGACTGTAGGTAAGCCGATAGTCTGCTGGAGCATAACTAAGTAGAACATGAATTTCTTGAAAGTTTCCTTTACACTATAGCTGGATTGTATATGATGAGTAGAGTAAATATAGTGTATCTTAGATATCTTAGTGATTTACTAAAAGCTATAAATAGTACTCCTAATTCAAATCAGTCATATGACAGTCACATGACATGGAAAATTATTGATTGGATAGATTCTAAAAATCAATCCTTCTGATTAGAGAATTCAAAGTTTGATTTGATTTGATTTGATTTGATTTGATTTGATTCATTAGGAGCACTAATTATATTTAGATATCATACGTAACTATATAATATATTTTATATTTAGTTTACCTGGTTTTGTAAAATTTCTTCTATATAGTATATTAAAAATATAAAGAAATACTTCTCTATATACTGTGATGATTGATACACAACTTGACTAATTTCTACAAACTTGTTACTATACCCAATTTAGTTATAGTTATCTTCCACTTTTGATTATTTGTACTATATGACTATATCTGCAGCTATAAGCCATCTACTTTAGTGGTGAGGATACTATAAAAGATGTATGCTACCCACTATAGCAGTGAGGATACTACTTTAGCAGTGATTATGCAATTTGCAATGATCAAATTATTATCTTTGTAGTGAAGTCTTTTTTAGTCTTTTAAAATTTGTATAAATACTCTCTTTATTTCTATCTAAATAAATTAGTTTATATAGAGTCTTGGAATATCTCAATATTAGTCATAGTAAAGCCTAAAGAGCATAGTATATTTAGCTGTAGTAAGGATATGTAAAGGGAGATATCACATCTGACACTCTGAGCATTCTTAATGAATAAATAACTAGTTATTAATATATTTATTACAATACCTATACAACTTTTACTTCTCTAATATTTTTGTTTTTTCCTCAATTCTTTGGAAGTTTCTAGTACTTAGGATTTGATTTGCCTTGACTTCATCCAGAAGTATCTTGGTAAGATGGATTTATGTTTCTATTAGAACCAATATAGGTAATTCTCTCTTTATCCAAATATTCTTAAATAGCTTTAGCATCAGATAATTTAAAAATGTAAGGAGCAATTTTCTCCCCTTACTCTTTTTTCAAAATGCTTCTTATCACACTATAGTTTTTGGGTTCCATAGTGGATCTTGTAAATGAGCTTCATACAGTTATTTTATATAGGGATAGTCATATGCCAGGCCTTTCGATAGGGTTTCTGCAGGTTCGGCGATGGAACGTTCGAGAACTATTTCAGTCACGTGCTGGATATTGTGATGTCACTTGAAGCAAACAAATCCTTTCTACCACTCTCTCCCTTTTTTGACAATGGACAGTAATTTCAACAAAAAACTATTCGGTACGTTTTGGTTTATTTTACATCCGTTAGTATTTACGTCTCTACTAACACTCTTAAACCTTTAGATCATTGCGGCGACCTCCTATTTTCAGAAGACGCCTTTCATTCATTGGTCGTTGACTGGTTTTCTGATGGCAGTGAAGCCTTTCTGGAGTACTGCCGTCTTATCTAAGGAATTCCTCTCGATCCTGAAGAAACGCTACCTAGCAGGCCTAAAAATCATCATTTCCGAAGAAGACACGGATATAGATCAACGAAATATGGCAACATTCCTCACAAAACAGGTTTTGTTTTCGTTTTTCTTTCTCCCATTTCCTGAACCGGGAGTCTGCGCAACCTTGGGGGGGGGTGCCGTTCCTCCCTGAGGTGGTGCCGTTCCACGCAGTTCCTGCTGCCACACAGCCTCGGGAGGGTGCCGTTCCTTCCTGGGGCTTCGGGTGCCGTTCCCTCGTGTGGCATATGTTTGGAATATTCTTTTTTTATGGCGAACATAGTTGCTATATCTTAGATGAAAATTTTTTTATTCCTTAACTTTCTCAGAAATCTCCAACTACATTGAAGAAGCTTCTGGAATCTTTTAGGCTCAATGAGCAACTTGCCCACAAAAAGGTATATATTATGGTTTGGCATTTTCATTTAGACGATGATGCCTTAATTATTATGCGCTACTGCACATTATCTGTTCCCAAGGCTGCCTCGAAACAGAAGAGTCAGATTATTGCGTTGGAAGTTTTTGATGCTGCATACGTGCGGCAGACTAATGATCCTCCTTTTCGCCGCAATGCCAATAACACAAGGTATACCCTTGCGAACGAACTCCTCACAGTCGTGACACCAGAACTGGTTCCCTGCGACTCCATTCGAGATGAATGAATATGGTGAGGAAGGAGATTTTGAAACTTTTATTTCTTTTCCTGATTGTTTTATTCCACATGCTCGTTTTTGTTGCAGCACGCCCCATATACTACACATGGTCGATATTTTATGAAGAAAAATGCCTGATGCACGAGTGACGTCAAATGTTCACTTTGTCTGGTTTTGTTGCAGCACGCCCCATATCACGCCGAATAAGGACCTACTTTATTATGTGTGCAACTGCAGTTCACGATACATTCTGCTGTATTCATAGATGTTAATACTTGTTTATTATATTGCTCGTTATTACAGTCACCTACAGAAATGATCGGGCCCCCCGGGCTCGATCATTTCTGTAGGTGACTGTTGTGACGTGTGTACCAAAAACTAAGTGTCGAGGGTTGAGAATGATCAGAACGATGAAAACGCTATCTCTGCTTGAGATATTTCAAAGACTCTGAACAAACTGGCTTTATTTGATAGAAAATAGGGGGTTATTTATACAAAATTGAAAGACTAAAGACTTTGCTACAAAAATACTATTTGATTTGTTACGAATTGCGTAATGACACTGGTGGTGGCATCTTGCCACTAAAAAGTTCATCATGCCAATAAAAATGTCATTGTGCAGATAAAAATGTCACAGAGCTTAAATATACGGAAAAACAAGTTCTCGCAAATCAAGCAGGTTGCGGGTCGGCTGTCACACTGTATATTAGGGGTTTTCAAATATCTTTATACGTTTGTAAGGCCCATATTATAAGAAGTATAATGACCAAAAATTGGTCAATAAATCCAGACCGTAGAAATGCGGTTATTATTATTAGATTTAAATCCGAATTACTGGGTTTTACGAGATATTTGAAAACCCTATGATAAATTTATATAATTAATTAATTAATTATTTGGTTTCAGAAAGATCTTGTATCTGACTACTACTTATTTTAACTAAAAATATCTCTTATCATAATTAGTTAAATTAATAAATTTAAATATCTTTTTATTTATGCTTTTTTTTTTTTTTATTTTTTTAAAAAAAAAAGAAAAAGAAAAAGAAAAAGAAAAAGAAAAAGAAAAAGAAAAAGAAATTAAATATCCAAGTAATCAATTGATAATAATTATAAATAATTTTGTAGGTTGATTAAATCTATCAGTTCAAATTTACCAAATAAATAAATAAATAAATAAAATAGATTAATTAATTAATTAGCTACAGAGCAAAATAGATCAGACTGACATCTTATTTTACTCGATGCAAAACGCCCTGTGCATGGCAATACTTGACAATGACATCACGAGAGAGGTGTGATTGTTGCTATTGCATTTTTTTAAAGAAAAAATGACGCACACATCACGTTCCTAACGAGTTTCGGGTTTCAATCTCCGGAAACGCGTATTTATCAACCCTTGACGCCCTGTGCTTTAACCACCACAAACAACAACCCGCTTTTCAAGCCTTGTTTTCTCTACCTCTCCCCTTAAATCCTTAAACCATGCTGCCCGCATTGACCCATCCCTCCCCCCTTCTCTTCCTTCTCCTTCTCACCTTCTCCCCGCTTACTGCAAAAGCCCAGCAGCTCTCCAGCAACGTTACGGACATCCCCAGCGCTATCCTTGGTACCTGGTCCACAGGAACGGGCGCCGTCCGCACGGGCCCCGGCTTCTGTAATCCCGTCACGAGCACCTTCACTGTCCCAGCAGCAACGGGATTCAGTTATTCGTTCACGGCAGATGGTTACTTTGAGGAGGCGATCTACACAATTTCAACAAATGGTTCGTCCTTTTTGACATGATGGCTCGTGCATTCGTTTTCATTTCTCCCACATGCTTTTGCCCATGGATATTTTTTGTCTTTCTCATTCTTTTCCTTATTCTTCAGCTACCTACCCAGGATGTCTAACCACCGCGTTAATATGGCAGCATGGTAAATTTAGTGTCGACAGTTCCAACAACATCAACCTTTTACCCGAGCCGGCAGACGGGCGAATCAATGTTACAAACCCATGCGAAGCTCCCCTGGCAGTGCAGTACTATTACCAGACGGGTGAGTTGGTTGTGGATGAGATGAGGATGTGATTTGGAACCTTGTTTGATCAAACCAAGGGTGGCTAACCAGATTGAAACATAAAGTTACTATTGACGCCAAAAATCTGATTACTCCCCACTCTCTTCCACGCTGCAGAGAAGTTTGCCGGTTTTGCTACATCGATCAACTCGAGCGGCACACCAATCCTCACGCTAAACCGGTTCGACGGCGCTCCTCTCCAGCCAATGTTCCTTATTAGCCGCACCCCAATCATACTTGGTACGGGCATCATCAGTAGTGGGATCCCGTCCTCGCAGGTTGTGTCACCCACTGGGACGTCGGCAGCCGGTCGGAGTCGGGCAGAGTGGGGCATGATTCTCGGGATATGTGTTGGGGCAGTGATGGTGGCAGTTATATGATATATCCAACCAAACCTTCAACTCTATTTATAATATTAGTGTTCTCATTTTCCATTTATTTCTGCCTTCAATGACCTTAATAATGTACACAATGTAAATGAAGATGTGTGCGGCAAATGTTTTCCGTTACTCGCGATAGTTCACAAACAGATAAATAAGAGAGAGAGAGAGAGAGAGAGAGAGAGAGAGAAAGAGAGAGAGAAAGAAAGAAAGAAAGAAAGAGAGAGAGAGAGGGATATATTCGATCAAAACGTGTACCATGTCCTTGTCGATAGGAGAACACGTTTGAAGTCGAAGAGACAAAAGAAAATAATAATTGCTAACTACCATTTATCTACAAATTAGGCTACTAATATCGTAACCACCCAAAGACAAGGAAAATAGTCTGTGCTCTAGCTACTATTAGTAGGTGGCCTCATGAATTTGTCCTGGTCAAGGTTTGAAGAACGAGTAGTGTCTCTGGCGACCGTGTTGAGACTTGCTGTCGGGCGTCAAACGAAGTAAGAAGGCGACTAAACAACTCTTCACAGTATTGACGCGTAACTTGATCGAAATGAGTCGCGTTGTCAAGGGCATGTCGTAATTGATCGACCTGTTGTTGGATTTAAAATATAATTTAGCGATGAAATCTATGTCATGTCTTGCACAAGATGGGTAGAAGCGTCATATAGGGAATAGCGGGAAAATAACCCATAAGGCTTACCTGACACTCGAGATTTTTGCTCAATTCGCTCACCAATCCATCGTCTTTATCCTCCTCGTTCTCATCACAATACTTTTGTAAAAACTCCTGCTCTGTTTTCTCCAGGGAACCCAAGTCGACCTCATCCTCTTGTAGCTGTACTCCTGGTGCAGGTTTATCAGCGTCCGGCCCAAGCTGTGGCGGAAGCGGTGGGGTGGAATCTAAAACAGTAGCGTGGAGACTGTTGAATTGCCGAATCAATGAAACCCATGCCTTGTCTTCTGCATCGAGCCTTGATGATAATTGTGTTTGTATTGTTTTTTTGAAAGAAAATATATATATATATTCAGTAGGATACGAGGTTAGAGTATATTATATATCACTTTGACAGTCTCCCACACGGAATAAAGTAGATCTCAATGGCATTGAACAATTACCTCTTCAGTGTCTCTTCCAATGATGCCAGCTTGTGCTTCTTCTCAACATTCTGTGGGTGTGGTTTTTTCTCTTTGGAAGACAATTCTTCTGTCTCGTCATGGTCGGCTGTTCGATGGTACCATGATGTATTAATTTGGCTACCTATTAGAGTCTTCATCACATCCTCTTCAATATCTTTTGCTGTCCGATAGTCAAAGTGAATAAGGGGCGTAAATATCAACACGTTAGACGAAATAAATTACAATATCTAATATAACGGATAGATATTCTGCAGTAAACCCATACCTAATTCTTCAGCTTTTCTGTTACTTGTTGAGCTAGGCTGTGCTTCAATTGCCCGTCTTCCACACCAAGCCAATAATTGCTTCATGCGTACTGGGCCAGGTAACTCAGGCGAGATATGTCGATAGAAATCTTGAGGCATAATACTTGCGTGCGGCAATGCTAATAGTTCCGTCCAGAGAGTGATAGGTTTGCAATACATGAATAAGAATTCCAGAGGATATCTTACAAACATGAAAGAATGTGATTACCAAAGTGGATCCTTTCATTCTTACCAACAAAACCATTTCCTATCGACGATGCCCGTTTACCTCGCATGGCAAAACTCGATCGTCGTTTGCCGTTGCGAATTTCTTGGTTCTTCCGAATCATGGGCGTCTCACTGAGAGGAATCGCCACGATAGTATCTACCGGCTGTCGCGACTGCGGCTGCTGCTGCTGCTGCTGTTTTACTGGGCGGGTTTGATTTTTGGACTTTTGATGTAACGGATCGGGTTTTCGAGACACAATGTTAGTGTTCAACTTTGCCGGTGAAAGCTTAGGGTTTTGTGAAAGCGACAGATTATAAAAGGATAAAAAGTGAGAAAAACCCCCCCCAAAAAAAAAAAAAAAAACTCCAAAGCTAAACCAGAAGTGAAACTGCGTAAAATGTTTCATATTATTGCTTACATGATCAATATCTTTATGGCCATGGTGTTTGAAAAGGGACGCGCCCGTAGGAAGCCCCCGTGCTGAAGGCTTTCGCTCTGCTGCCGAGAGTTTTCTAAACTCGGTGCTCTTTGGTAGCGGTTCGACTGCTACTTTACATTCTTGTTCGTTTGTCATCTCATTTCCTAAAGTCACTTTTTGTTTGAAAGGCGGTACGGGTTTGCTGGCAGGGATAGGAGATAAATCGGACCTAGTCACACCCTGAGGGTTACCTAGACTGGTGCGTGAACGTGTTCGCTTGAAGATAAAACCATGATCGTCTTCTTCACCCGAGATGAGGTCTGTTAAAGTTACAGCGCGGTTATTTGGTACAATAAAGGGAGAAGGTTTTTTTTTTTTTTTTTTAAAAAAAAAAAAAAAAAATGCCAGGCCTTAGAATTATCAGGCTCCAGGGTTACAACAGTAAATTTTTGCAAACCTTTTTTATATCTCTTCTGGCCAGGAGGCTGCAAGGTAAAGGAGAGAGTGTTGTTAGTTGTCAGAATGGCGCAATAAATAAGATTTTATCCATCCTCGTAATTCATATAACTGCACGAGTGAATGAGTAAAGTACCCACCTTGCCCGGCTTGGACGAGGGCTGGTTCTCTTTCGTGTCATCGCTGTCAAAAGCGACGACGCATACGACGTCGTCGTCGTCGCCGTCGCTGTCGTCGTCGCGCGCTCTTCGTTTCGCGTGGAGCGAATTTCGAAGCTTACGGGAAGCGCTTTGCTGTTGAGCCATGGTTGCGGTGGCCGAGCGTATTGACATGGGGTTGTCAAGGAGGTGTGCGGGGGGGGGGGGTTTAGAAAAGAGAGAAAGGGAGGAGTGTTTGTTTACGAAATTTGCAGTGATTTGAATCGCGATCAAAAAACACGTCAGCCAAATCAGGCAGCCGTGACCTCGGCCGGCCACGCTGCGGCTGTGCCACACTACACTTTCTGTCAATCACGCATTATATACAATTGATTACATTATTATTTACGCCTTATTCCCCACACACACACACACCCCACATCCCCACATGGCCACATGGGATAACCTATATAATTAATTAGAAAAAAAAAAAACAAAACGTCGCTCGGCCAAGGCTGTGCAAGAAAGGGGGCGGGGGGCGTTGTTGGAATTGGTCAATCAAGAAGGCTCTGACTGACAGTCAAGCAGTAACTTATGCGGCGGGGTTGCAATGCGGGGCTTCCATGGAAGAAGAGAGAGATAAGATACTCGCCACTACCCCAATATGTAGCATTGTCCCTGGCGCTGCCAAATTTCCGGCCCGATATGACGTGACCACATACGATTGTCACATTTCTATTGATTTCGGATTTCGGGATAAAAAGAGGACGCCTTTCTCTTCTGTCTCCTTCTCCACCACTTGCAAACAAAACTTGCCATGAAAGTCGATTCTTCATACAAACTGCAAACCCACTCCAGGTCCTGCAGCGGCTCTGGCTTCAGCCTGTCTGAGCGCCACCGCAAGCTGGGCCATGAGTCTCTTTCAACTTCGACACGACGGAACAAGTCATTGTCTGGCTCCAACCTCGTGCTCACTTCAAAGCCTGGAAAGAATGTCACTATGTTTGGCGCAACCGTAAGTCGCTCAAAATACTTTTTTACCCAACACTCATCTTGTGAATTTCGCTTCAACCATAATAAAATCAAATTTCCCGCATTCGCCACAATACCAAAAACAGTCCTCAATGAGGCACGCTCTGACCTCGCCACGCCACCGCAGACACACAATCGCATCTTCGTCGTTATCATCGCCGTCTCCTTGTTCACTCGAATATCTCGCTCGTCTCCGCTGCGAAGCTTTTCGTGAACTAGAACGCCAAACACAAGCCTATAATGATCAAATGGTAGCGAAGATGCGCTTTGTCGAGTCGCTATCGCCCGAAGACCAGAGAGCTTGGTTCGCAAAACTGGCCAGAGCGGAACGCTTTGCAGACAAAGATACCGATCCAGAAATCGACGAGCTTGTAAAAACTATGGCGGATGGCGTCAGGGTCACAGACTATTCACCATTGCTGGAGTGGGAAATAGGACAGGTACGCCAAATTCCGTTGACAAATTACTAAATTTATATAACACCGTGTTTGCAAACTCTGAAAGTTATGTAGCATGATACACTCCCCTATATCATTTTCGTATGCGGAGGCTAATCTCAATCGTTTTCTCTTTCATGTATCAATGTATATATCAGAAATCTAGTACAGATTCCTTGACAACCACATCCAGCGATCAGTGGGAATTCGGCTATGGTGACTTGTGGTGAACACATCCTGGAAATAATGTCCGTGCGCGATATATGTGATGGATTGGGTAGACTGCTGGAATAAAAAAAAAAAAAAAAAAAAAAAGAAAAAAAAAAAAAAAAAGAAAAAAGGAAAAAAAAA
>RBNK01000961.1:0-18797 GCA_003990785.1 Endogone sp. FLAS-F59071
TTTTTTTTTTTTGCAAATGTAATTAATTATATACAGATATCTTTATTTATTTTTATTTAAACTATTATCTTTGTTATACTCATATATCTTATCATACTCAAAGAGTAATATTTATCTTAATTTTATCATTAAAAAAAATTTTTGGAAGTGACTGTTTTATAGGTGGATGGATACTTTTGGTAACCCATTGTACATTAGCTTAAAGTGTGATATTTTAGAATACCATACTATTTCATTATAGAAATGTTTAATAGTATATTACAATAATAATTGCTATAGTCTATACTATTGAACTGAATCCTCTAAAAGAGAGAGCTGGTAATAAAGAAATGTATAGTTATTAAAATTAGTTTATATTTATTATTATAATAACTAAGTATAATTAACTAAAAATTATCATATATACCTATATTATCTTTTTTTAGTTAAATATAATTATCAATAAGCTCTTGTTCTAGCTCTTGCTTTTGCTCTATTTAAATAATATCTGTAGAAATACTTGGCTTACTCTGTGGTTAAGTTACTTCTATATCCAATTCTTGATTGTATTATTAAATAGTATTTTATATTAGTAGTTAAGTATCAGGCAGCTTATATAAAGTATACATCTCAGAAATTCTCTCAAATCCTAGTGGAATACTTATAATAGCTTCTTGCTTAGGTAGTGTATTAGTTGTATCTATAGGAATGGCAGATTGCTGCTAGATAAGTGTTGGAGGAGTATTCTGTATTCACATCTCAAGATCATTCACTCTTGTTGTAATATTTTCAAAGTCATCACTAATAGTATTTAATAAATGTACTATATTTTGTAGTTACTACTTAACTTCATCAAAATTACTTTGTAATCTGTTTTGTATTTCACTGAGTTCTGCTAGTTGACTATCTGTATTAGATGTAGTATCTAATATTTTATTGCTAATATTTACTAGTTTAGTCATAATACTAGTAAACTGATTAGAGACAGATTGTTCTAGTAATTTTAAGGATTTATATAGCTCTATTATTTCTACAGTTTATATATCAGATATCTTTTTTATCTGCAGCTTCATATAATGTATAAACTGAGTATATTCTTTAACAATATCTATCTAAGTACTTTTCAATTTATCTATAGTTATATTTATCTACTCAAGTAGTGTTTCTTCTAATGAATCTATATATTCAGTTAGTTGTATATCATTATAGAATGCGCTTAATAGCTAGGTTAATATACTTTGCTTTAGCTTTTTAAGTCTAATATCAATATTTCTAATAAGTGTATTACCAAGCTTTGCTCCCTTTAAGCCTATATTGATATCTGATCATAAAGTTTAAGTAGCTGCTGAATTGCTCTTTGACTTTTGTATCTGGTCTATTAGTTTCTCCAATTCCTATATCTCATTATTCATTTATTCCTCTAAAGCTTATAATGCCACTTCTATACTTTTGCTATCTTTTTTTATTGTCAAACTTTTGTATATACTATCTATTTGTTTTAATAGTCTTTCATATATACTATCTATCTATTTTAATAGTTTTGTAAGATTTCCTGCCAGATCATCTACTCATTTGCTTATTGGTATAAGTTGCTGCTCTATTTTCTCAGCAGTGGAATTTGCTAGTAGTGGTTGCACCATTGGATTGTCTTATCCAGTTCCATAACTAATTAACTCAGTATTGTTCCCTTATATTGTGACAGACTAAAATATATTAACAGTGAAATACTTGGAGTTGAGCAAGTGCAGAAAATATATTTTTAGAGGTCTTAGCGGGTTATGTGGTAGCAGCTTTAAAGGGTAATATATTGGTATAGGTGTTAACTAGCAAGATTTAAGTATAATCGATTGAATAAAGTGTATCTGTTAGAATCTCAAAACTATCTCAATTGCTTACTCCTTGAGTAAGGCTTCAGTATCCCTCGGGTTATCTGTTGTAAGCTTCCTCAGCTTGTTGCAGTCTGAATTTTATTGATAATTGCAAGTGGGGTATTTATAAGAAATTACAAGGTGCTATACAGGCAGCTACCCAGGTTACTTCTTGAATTTCTGATTGGCTCGGCTAAATATAAGGTACAAATTGATTGGCTAGAATATAATAAAATGATATATCAGGTTATAATGTCATTGGACGGTGAAATAATATATTAGATTGAAATATATTTTAGGTTACAATGTCATTGCAGATCTTAATAATATTGCAAGTCTCAATAACATTGCAGGTCACATGATTGTGATCTCACATGACCAAAATATATGTCATTACAAAATGTTCCATCATATCTCCTTCCTTTCTACGAGTTAGACTTCAAGATATAGTTCTAACTTAGAGAAATCTCTTTATAACTGTTTTACCTTCTCCTCTAGTTCCTTCAGGTCATTTTGTGTAAGTTGGTGTATCTGGAATAGGCTGCACTGAAAATGATTCAGAGCACTAGGCTTGTGCTTGAATAGTTGATAAATCCAATCAGCCATTTTTACAGCATAGGCAGGGAGTGCTCCTCTGAGGGCTCGTTGGCAGATTTCTCTATCCTTCCGGTTTCAAATGTGTTTGACTTCTTCTTCCCAAAGTTGTGCAATTCAGTAGTATTCTTTCCATTCGTTGATTCATACCAAGTGTTGTCTTCTTTGAATATTACATATAATTGTTCAGGTTTTCTGTAAGGTTGATCCTTCTATCTCCTCAAGATCTTCCAAAGGTTCTATATATCGATAGGCCTCAATCAGGCTGACTCGAACTTCATGGAAGTTGTTCCAATAAGGCATGATATTTCTTGAGGCAGTTTCAGTGGACAGTATAGGGTAAGATTGTTTCTGTCATTTTTCGTAACTGATATGTAGTTTCTTTTATACTTGTGATATAGTATGGTCCTTCCCACTTTGGGTCCAATTTTGCTGACCAAGAGGACTCTACTATGTTCCAGTATAATAATACTTAGTTACCGATCTTCAATTTTTTGGTTTCCTTATGTTCTTTGTTGTAATTCTTTTTTTGTTAATCTTGTGTAATGGTAATAAATTCTCTCGCCTTGTTTCGAACATTGTGTAATTTTTAAATTTCCTTTGTTACATAGTGCTCGATTTGCATTTCCCAAGAGGTATGGCTGGGTTCCAGGGTAGTCATTACTTGATCTACCAGCTAATGAGCTTTCCTTCTGTAAGCAAGTTCAAAAGGGGTGAACTTTGTTGTTTCTTGTTTCATTGTTTGTAGTGTAAATAAGGCGGAAGGTAGATACAAGTCCCAATCTCCTCCTTGTGATTATACTACTTTAGCAATTGTATTCTTGATAGTTTGATTTGTCTATTTGGTGAGTCCATTTCCTTGAGGGTGGTAGGCAGTAGTCTTTATCTGGTAGATCCCAAAGAGTTGCATCAATATCTGCATGAATTCATTAATAAATTTGGTTCCTTAATCAGAGGTTATTTTATAGGGTATCTCATAGTGGCAGATAATATCTTCATAGATAAAGGGTACAATATTAAGGGCATCTGCAAGAGGCAAGGCTCTTACCTTGGGGTACTTGGTCAGGTAATCTACTACTACTATGATATATCGATTTCCTCTAAGTGTTCTCGGTAGCAGTCCAACAATGTCTATTCCAATATGTTCGAAGGGTCCTCCAGGTATAATCAGTTGTAAGGTCTTGACTTCCTTTCCTCGGTGCCTCTTCTGGCAAGTGTTGCATCTCCTAATATATTCTCTAATATCTTCATACATGTTCTTCCAATAATATTTTTCTGATAATCATTGGTATATGTTGTCTATGCCCATGTGTCCTGCCAGCTGATGATCATGAGAGGCCTGAAGTACTATCTGCTTTTTGTGTTCAGGAACTACAAGTCATATCTGTCCTCTGTGCCATTGGTAAAGTATATTATTCTTGATAAAATAGTTAAGTGCTGTTGTCCATATAAGCTGTTGATCATTTTTGTTCGTCGTCTCAGTAAAGGTTAGGTTATTGAGATAATCTAAATATCTGTTATAGAGTTTAGTATCCATTGGGTAGGTATATTCTTTTTGGTTCAAGGTGTCAATCTCAGATAAATTGGGGTAGACGTGAGAGGGTATCCACATTCTGATGATTCTGTCCTTTTCTGTATTGCATTGTGAAGTCGTACTCCTGCAGTATGGCTAGCCATCACATATACATTTCTGTCAGATTTGGTTTGTTCCAAAGCCATTTGAGGGCTGAGTGGTCTGTTATTAGAGTAAACTGTTTTCTAATCAGGAAGTGGTGGAAGTGTTATATGGCCCAGATGACGGCTATACATTCTAGCTGGGTGGCTCTATAGGAAGATTCTGCTCCATGGGTGGCTCATCCTGCATATGCAATCACATGCTCTCCATCTTTATCATCTTGTGCTAAAATTGCTCTGAGTCTGAATGACGATACATCTGTATATAGCTTATGTAAGGGGGTTTCTCCTAAACTGCCTGTGAGGAAGCCTCTGATGATATTAATCTGTATTGGACTTAGAAATCTCCGAGTACGTCGCAAGGTTTCTAAGGTATCAAAAGTACTTTATTTCTTTATAAGATTATTAATTGTGAATTTCAGACTTATAGTCTTTAGCACTTTTGATGTGTGTGGAAGGGGGTGAGATCTTTAGCTCTCAAAGGGATCTTGAGTGTGCACTGCTATTGAACTGAGATTTATTGAATAAAGATTTGAGGGATATTTATACAATTTCTCGAGGTGCTATATGGGTAGCTGCCCAGGTTACTACTCGAAAAACTATTAGCTATTCAAAATATAAACTAATTATGAATTTATGTGATATAACGAGTTATATAAGTTATAGATTTAAGACAGTTAAAGATTTAAGATAGTCAAAAGATTTAAGATGGTTAAAAGGTTTCACAAATCAAGGAACTGTTCCAATTGGTTGAAATCTCTTTGTATTACACAGATTTCTTCTTTAAGTTCTTCAAAGGCAATTTGAGACAGTTGGTGAAATGCGGATGGTCCAATTCTGGTAAGTCTTTTCAAAGCAGCTGGTTGGAACTGGAAGAGTCCATAAATCTGGAGAGCAATCCTTTGAGATTGGAGGGGGATCCCTTGATGTAGTGCTCATTTGCATGCTTCTGCATGTTGTCAGTCCCATACATGTTCGAGATCTTCTTCCCAGATCCTAGCGATCTTATAGTAGGCCTGAAATTCATCTTGTGTTTGTCGTTTCTGAGCAATATCGATGTTTTTCATTATTATTTGAGTCCTTCATAGGGCAGATTCTTCCTCAGGTAGTAGTTCGGATGGAGGGTCTTCTAAGGCTCAGTATGCTTCAATGACTTGGCTATGGAGGTATTCATCATTGTTGAATCAAGGCATGATTGTTTGTTATGTTTCTGCAAGTGTTTATTGCTACTTTTATATCTATCACTCTTACAACTCTTCCCTCTTTGAGAAAATAGCGTCCACGCTATTTCTGTAAGGACTTGTGATATTTTTCCAGTGCTTTATCTGCGTTTGTCAGATTGCTAAGCGGTTCCCATGTAGCATCGTGTAAGGGGTATCCTTTCCACTTTATTAGGTATTGCGGTGTCGATCTGTTGCCTTGTTTGGTAATCCGTTGATCTAAGATTTCTTCTACTTCGAATTCTTCTATGTCATTGACCAAAATTGGTGTGGGTGGTATGACTTGTCTATCCGGAAATAGATCATCATTATTCGGTGTGTAACGTTTCAGTAGTGATACATAAAACATGGGGTGAATCCTCATTATTGGTGGTAAGTCCAGTTTGTAAGCAACAGCTGATATTTTTGTGATAATCTTGAATGGTCCGAGAAACTTGTTTTGAAGTTTCTTTGAGGGTTGATTAGATAATTGTCGCAATGTGATATGTCTTGAGGACAGTAAGACCATTTCGTCTATCTCAAATGATTCTTCACGTCTTTTTTCATTCGTGTATCTTGTCTGTTGTACTTGTGCTTCGCGAATTGCATCTTGTGCTTTGGTCAGCAGGTTGGTCATTCGTGTGGTGAAGTCATCAACGGCTTGTACTGTTGATTCGACTTTTTCTAGTAACAAGGTTGCTGGTGTCAGCGGGTGATAACTATAATTTAGGAAGAATAGCGATAGTTTCGTTGACTTTTGCTGAGCATTATTACATGTAAATTCGACGGCAGTTAAGTGTTCGTCCCAATCGTTCTGTCAATAGTTGATATAAGTTCTAAGCATTTGTTCCAATGTCTGATTCATATGTTCTGTTTGTCCATCAGTCTGTGGGTGAAATGCAGTTGAGAGTGCTATTTTTGTTCCAAGTGTTTTGAATAGCGATTGCCAAAAGTTGCTTGTAAATTTTGGGTCTCAGTCACAGATAATAATTCGTGGTAGTCCATGTAGGCGAAAAATATTGTCGAAAAATATTTTTGCTACGTCTGGTACAGTATCAGTTGTTCTACTTGCAATGAAGTGAGTTTGTTTGCTGAGTCAATCGACGAAGACAGTTATTGCGTCTTTCCCAGATGTTGTTTTTGGCAGTTGGACAATGAAATCCATACTGATTTGTTCCCATTTTTCAGCAGGTATAGGTAGTGGTTGTAATAGTCCGGCAGGTGATTGTCTGAGTGTTTTGTTATGTTGACAAGTATCACAAGAGGCTATGAAGCTCTTGGTGCTTGTAAACATTTTCGGCCAGTAAAAGTTTCTGGTGAGTACTTCATAAGTTTTGTCGAATCCAAAGTGGCCTGCTAAGGGTATATCATGGTGTTCTTATAAAATCTTGACACGAAGATTTGATGGTATGAAGAGTCGATCTTCATAATAGAGGTTGTTGTTTTGAATCTTGAATTTGTTTATTGCATCTGGTTTAGTCTTGAGTTCTTCATAGGGCAGATCCTTCCTCAGGTAGTAGTTCGGATGAAGGGTCTTCTAAGGCTCAGTATGCTTCAATGACTTGGCTACAGAGGTATTCATCATTGTTGAATCGGGGCATGATTGTTTGTTATGTTTCTGTAAGTGTTTATTGCTGCTTTTATATCTATCACTCTTACAGCTTAAATACTTTTATGAGATCTGGTCTTGCTATAACTGGTGCGTGGGTAAGTGCTTCCTTGATCAGGTCAAAGGCAGTTTGTGTGGCTGATGTCCATTCCCATACTCTTCCTTTTCTTTGCAATATATGCAGAGATACTGCAATTTTGGAGTAACCAGGGATAAACCTTTTATAGAACTGAACCAGTCCTAAGAATCCTCATAAGGCCATCTTATCTTGCGAGGTTGGGAAAGCTTTGACGATTTCAGTCTTCTTTGGGTCTGAATGGATTTCTCCTCTGTCGATTATAAATCCAAGGTATTTGATTTTCTTCTGTCCAAAGTAGCACTTTATTAGCTTGATTCTCAATCCGTGTTTTCTGAGTCATTCGAATACTTCCTTCAAGATCACTATATGTTCTATAAAGTTTTCTGTATAAATGTTGATATCATCAATATATACAATCACTCTATATCCAATTAAGTCGTAGAAGATCCCATTCATTGCAGCCTGGAAGGTAGCAGGTGCATTGCAAAGTCTAAAGGACATTCTTGTGAATTCGTACTGTCCAAATGGTATAATAAATACTGATTTTTTCTATGCTTCAGGCATCATTCCGATCTGGTTATATCCTGCCTATAGGTCCAATGTTGAGTAGATTTGTGCCTTTTTCAATATATTTTGTAAATCCTCTAAATGCAGAATTGGATATGCATGCTTCTTTATGACTAAGTTCAATTTGTGATAATCAATAACCATTCTCTGTCCGTCTTTCTTTGGTACTATACTGATAGGTGATGCCCAAGGGCTCTTCAATTATATAATTACTCCTGACTCTAATAGTTCTTGGACATGCTTTCATACAAAGTCATGATAGTTGGCTAGTAATCTGTAAGGTGCTTGTTTGATTAGTTTGGCGTCTCCTGTGTTGATGTGGTGAGTGAAGAAAGCTTGGTCCGGCAGATCCTTGAAACTAATTGCAATAATATCCTTATACTCCTTCAGTAGGTTCTGTAACTGTTTCTTCTGATTTGGCAACAGATTTTCATTGAGAGAGTAGATGTGCTTCTTAGTGTTTTCCTGGTCATCCAGTCTTTCCATTATCATATTTGCCTGTCCAGTTGATCCAAATCCTTTTCTTCCACATTATGTTTCTTCTAAATTTTCTACTTCTTTCAAAGGTTACTGTTCACATTTGATGATCACTATTTGAGCAATTCGATCTCCTTGGTATACTTTGAATTAGCTGTGGTTGTGGTTAACTAGTCCAACCTCAATTTCTCCTCTATAGTCTTTGTCTATCGATCTGGGGAAGGCTCCTATTCTAGAGTTGCAGTAGAGTCTACTTCTTACCTATACTTGCACACATTATCTGGGTAGTAGGGCGATAGCAATTCTAGTTTTTACAAGAGCTGATGATTTCGGTTCCAGGTTGCAGTCTTCATCTATGTATAGGTTATAACCTACAGCTCCTTCAGTTTTCCTCTTTGGTATGATTGCGCTTTCTATCAGTTTCTTGACTCGAGTTGCTGTATCTTTTTCTTCAACTGTAAACACTTCCTCAAAGGTAGGGACCTTCAGTTCTTTCCACTGTTCGTGAGTTGTGTCTGGAGGTAGGTTCTACCATAAGTCCTTCCACCACCAATAGTGTATGCTGATACATTCATCAGAGTAAATTATTTCTTCAAGTGCGATGATTTCTTCTTCTAAGTCTGAATTACTTTCTTCCATTAGAGTGGGTCCATCATCTTCACTATCTTTCTGGAATAAGGCTCTGACTTCGATAGGTATCTGAGTAGTGTAAACTTCATTGCTCCATTCCTCAGGTACTTCCCTATCTTTATTTTCTTCAGGTACTGTCTGTTCTCATTCTTGGTCATGACATTCCTTCCAAGTCCCATGGTAACTGATATCATATGGTTTGTCCAGATATCTGACCCAGTTTTTGCATTCCCAAAGGTCATAGGGATTGACTTCATCCCAGTAGCATCCTTGCAGGTAAATATTGTAGTTTCCCCAAAAATGTCCTTTACTGATATATCCAATATTTATCCAAAAACAATCCCATACTTCTCCAGTATTGTCTGCAAATGGATAGGGGTTCCTTCCATTATACGGTCTGTAATTTATTGAGGGTGGAGTCCTTTGGCAGGTCTGTAACAATCTTGGTTTCTTGATTCTTTTCTTGGTCGATAGATATATCTCCAAGGTGTCTTGGTAAGGTATCAACTTCGTATCACTGCAAGTGCATATCATCTCAGCACAATAGATGCATTGTTTACAGAATGGGCATCTAGTATTTCTCATGTTGTATTCAATCAACTGGTTCTTTTCTAAAGGTGTTAGGTGGTGGTATTTACTATAGATTACTACATTAGCTTCTTCTTCTTCTACCAAGTTGAGGTGCACCTGTTCAGGGGTTATTTCTTCATCTGTATTATTTTCATCTTCCAGCCTCTGGGTGAGTTTCAGTACTACTCCTTTCTGAATATCCAGAGGTATGCTAAACTTTCTTCTATAGTTGATAAAGATTAATCTTTGTGCATCCAGATCAATTCTTGCCTTAGCTTTCTTCAACCAGCTGTTACCCAGGACAGCATTGTAGAATTGTGCATTGGTGATGACCATTCTGATGGGAATTATTTCTGTTTCAAACTGGACTGGTATTTCTTGGAGTACTCCTAAAGGTACACTGCTTTTTCCACTTGCGATGACCAAGGTAGAGGTAGTGGGTTCATCAATATCCCATCCTAGGCAGTCTAGGAAATGCTTGGCGATAATACTGACTCCTGCTCTAGTGTTGATAATGACTGAGCATGCTAATCCTTCAATGTTGCATTGTGCATAGGCAGATGAAGTATAGGTTTGCTCTTCTTATTCTTCAGCAGTGTTGACTTCTTCGAATCGGATGGTTGGTTTGGTTTCCATAATCTGCATTTTCACCTTCTGCTTTGTTGATGGTGTGATCTGGAAGAGTTGTTTAAAAGTAATGTTGGTCTTTTGACTAGTAATATCTTGCCATGGGTCATATTCAAATTCTCTAACCCTCTTAGGCTTCTTTTCCTTGTTTTCTTCCTGATCAATCATTTCTTTATCCCCAGTAGTCAAAGTAACTGTCTTGCTAGGTTGCATTATTTGTTTGAAGGCTTTGTCCCATTAATCTTCATTCAGCTGTTGTCTTTGTGTTGGCTTCTTAGACTTCTCGATGACAACTTCAGGTTCTTGAGTTGGTTTCTTTCTTAGGTAGAGAGTCTTTCTCACAGTCATATGGCTAACTGTTTCGACAGGGTAGGCTTCCAGATATTCTTCATTGAATTCTTCATCTTCTTCTTCAATTTCTTATACTACGTTGGCATGGTTGGTCTTCTTTTCCTCCACTCTCTCCCATCCTTCTTTCCAACTTCTAGTTCGGCAGTCCTTGGCAAAGTGACCATGTCTTCTACAGAGAAAGCAATTTATTTTAGACTTGTTGCATTCTTCGGTGACAAAGGTTCCTCTTGGTTGCTTATTCTGATGGATTACCTTAGCTTCAAGATCAGCTATGTGTACTGTCATTTCCGAGAACATTTTGGTAATCTTTTCCATTTCATCCTCGTGTGTTATCTTTCCTGTTTTTGCTATGACTGTTGGTTTGATAGTGTCCTCCTCAGGTAGTTTGGCTGTTGCAGATACCATTTGTACTACAGGTATTCCAGTGCTGAATTTCCTGCATAAATCTTGTGGTAACTTGTCATATAAGGATGCCGAATGTCCTGCTTCAATATCTCAAAAGGCCTGTGCTATCCTGACTTTCTCGTCCATTCTTTGAGGGCCAAACCTCTTGATATGGTGTTGGAGATCTGTGGGTAA
The DNA here is from genome assembly GCA_003990785.1 of Endogone sp. FLAS-F59071. Taxonomy (NCBI): domain Eukaryota; kingdom Fungi; phylum Mucoromycota; class Endogonomycetes; order Endogonales; family Endogonaceae; genus Endogone; species Endogone sp. FLAS-F59071. Next base: position 10,804 of record RBNK01000961.1, read on the forward strand.
GCCATTTATGAACACCATTTCTCGCACAACCAGGCTGGTTTCTCTACAGAGTTACATATACTGATCGATGGTAGTAACCTAGTCTTCTGGGCACTAGTTGATTGATATCTTCATGTTGAATAGTTGTTCTTTGATTGATTCTCACTTCTGTTCAGTGAAGTACTTCTCCTCTAACTAGGCTCTTGTAACATCCTAATGAGTGGTGGCTAATACTACAGCTGTGGCTCTATTTTCTACTGCTGTGGTGGCTGCAAGGAGTAATCCTCTTAGTCCAGTGGCTGCTGTATCTATCAGGGCTATATGGTATGCTTCTCTTACAGGTCCCCTAAGTTGGGCAGCCAGGATAGGGATCCATCGAGTACTGGCCATTCCTTTAGCTGCAAAGTAGCTTTCCAAATCATCTAGGAATTCTCAAATATATTCCTTAGTATATCCATAAAAGGTAGGTAGTCTGTCTGCCATGGTTTCTTCATCTTCTTGAGGTCTTCTTCTAGGTAGTTGTAGTAATATAGGTAGTGGCGGTAATAGTGCCATTCTTGCTTTTGTCTTCCACTATAGGTTTTAGCAAGTTCGGTTACATAATATAGGTAACAAATCGGTCGAGATGTTGATTGATTTCCTGCCAGTCGGCACCAATTGTGATGGACTAAAATATATTAATAGCAAAATACTTAGAGTTGAGCAAGTGCAGAAAATATGTTTTTAGGGGTCTTAGCAGATTATGCAGTAGTGGCTTTGAAGGGTAATGTGTCGGTGTAGGTATTAACTAGCAAGATTTAAATGTAATCAATCGAATAAAGTGTATCTGTTAGAATTTCGAAACTATCTCAATTGCTTACTCCTTGAGTAAGGCTTCAGTATCCCTCAGGTTGTCTATTGTAAGCTTCCTCAGCTTATTGCAGTCTGAATTTTATTGATAATTGTGAGCAGGGTATTTATAAGAAATTATAAGGTGCTATATGGGCAGCTACCCAGGTTACTTCTTGAATTTCTGATTGGCTTGGCTAAATATAAGGTACAAATTGATTGGCTAGAATATAATAAAATGATATATCAGGTTATAATATCATTGGATGGCGAAATAATATATCAGATTGAAATACTATTTTAGGTTACAATGTCATTGCGGATCTCAATAACATTGCAAGTCTCAATAATATTGCAGGTCATATAATTGTGATCTCACATGACCAAAATATATGTCATCACAAAATGTTCTATCACAATATCAATATAGTTATAAGTGCTTCATAGGCCTAATCATCATCTTGTTGTAAAGTCAATTCTAAATACCTAGTAGTTAATTTTTATTAGCTGTATAAGTACAAAATGTCTATAATTTCAGCTCATGTGAGATTTTGTTTTTGCAATTGCTTGATTAATAATGATATATCTATTGTAATTATTGTTTATTTTATAGAAATATCTTAAATGCTTTTATAGATATTATGGTACAGTAATATAGTATAGTTAACTGATATAAATAAGTTAAAGATTTATTATCTGATTTAAAAATTATATTATAATGTATTATCTAAATAATGATAATCTGCCTAAATCATCATATAGCTCTCTATAAAGACAAAGTCATTACACTAAATCCTTACTTGAATTCCAAGCTCTCCCTCTAAAAAAACAACATTTACCACCAGCAGCACTTATTGATATAGTAGTAGAGCTTCATCATACCTCTGATGAACAAAGAGCAGAGTTAGATTGTCTAGTGTTATTACAGTGTCTGGATGCTTCAAGTGCAACATCTCCTATAACTAAACCTCTTGAAAATATTGATGTTAAAGCTATCAAACTTAAATACAAATCTGAAACTGTATAAAACTATTCTGATACCTAGGATATCTCTAATACTGAATCAGAAAACTCTGAGTGTGGTAATATGGATTCTCACTTAAATTATCTTGAATCCACATTAGATAACAAGCAATGCTCCTACTTTCATTTTTGCTTCTGGATATTTATTATACTGGGTACAATTATATATCTAATGATGATAGCAATAATAGCATCTTTTGGTATAGCAAACTGGCTAATTAGTTCTATCAACAAAATATGGATCCCCCACAGCAGTAATCATCCTGTTGTATTGCAAGACTTTGTACTATATAATAGTAGTGCTAAAATATTTATTTAAAAATGTCACAAATACTTAAGTTAAATCCTAGCTTGCAAATTAACAATTCTGATTACTGCAGGCCTGAGAATGCTATCTAGCAATCAATATACATCAGTGAATACTGGGCAATAAAGGGCAACCAAGGCCAGATTGCTATTTTGCTAATAACCTCAATTGTTGTGATCAATATAATAATCGAGTATCCAAGCTAACATGTTGCTATTATTATCACAAGTGCCCCTCATGAGATAAAGCTATGGGGATAGTCTTTGGATGACCTGTCTAATAATCTAGTATTCATTGTAGCATTTACATATAATATTTTTGATCTGCTAGTTCAGATATACAAGTTTACATTAAAGATTAAAGTATCAGCTATTATATTAAAAATTATAAATAACTGGAGCAATAAGTAGTATACCTGCCTATATAGATTAGATATATATAGAATACTGGAGTGATATATATATTTATTTGAATATAATAAAAAATAAACTATAACAAATACTATAATATATAGTTTATATTTTAGACATACTGTTTATATGCAATTTCTAGTCTATCATTAGTTGATTCAAGTATTCATATATTCTCTTTATTTAGTTGAATTCATATTAAATCTTTCCTTGCCAGCTCCTATAGCTTTTTAATAATGTCCTGATATGTTTGAACTATAGTTTGCAATGAGCTGAGTATTTATTGTTGTTGAAATTTGATCTTCGAATGTGTGTTTGGGGTAAAGAGCATACTGGCTCATGAAGCCAAATTTATTAATGCTGATATATGATTGGTTGATATAAATAAAGATCATTTAAGCTACAATTGAGTGATGTACAATTGATCATTGATAGGAGAGAGAGATATAATAAGCTAATAATTTCAACACTCCCCCTGCTTGACATATCTTGATAAAAATAAAAATAAAATGTTCAACTGTACATCATGAATGACATCTATGAAGTACATTTACTGTAAATAACTATATGTAAAATACTATTTGAGTGATAAGAATGACATGATAAAGAACATAAAAGTTTTTTTTTTTTTTTTTTTTTTTAAAAAAGGTTAGTTACGTAAGCCCATTTTTGCGATCAACATTTCAAGTCTGGGTCATGCAAGTAGCTTGGTTAATGCATTAGTGATCATTTTATCTGTTGTCATATAAATGATATCTATCACCTTTGATTCAACTTTCTCTTGAATAAAGTGGTGCTAAATGTTAATATACTTTGATCGAGCATGATTAATTGGGTTTTTGACAAGGGCAATTGCTGATTGGTTGTCTTCAAATAAGGTTGTTGCACAATTCTATAAATATCCTAGCTCATCCAATAGGGTGCATAGCTAAATGGCTTCTCTCATCGCATGTGCTAATGCCATATATTCTACTTCAGTTGTTGATAGGGCAATGGTTGGTTGGCGCTTGCTTGACCAGCTGATGGCTCCCTCTGATAGGTTGAAAATATAGCCTGTGGTTGATCATCATATATTAATGTCTCCTCCCCAGTTGGCATCACTGAAACTGATCAGTCTTAGATCCTGATCACATTCAAGGCACAGCTTATAATTGGCTGTTCCTTTAATATATCTTAATAATCATTTGAGGGCATAGTGATGTTCTTACATTGGATTGGCCAAAAATTGACTAATGATGCTAACAGTAGCAGCTAGATCAGGTCTCGTCCTGATCATCAGGTACATTATGCTACTGATCATTTGTCTAAATAGATTTTGGTCTGCAGATTTTCCCCCTTTAGCTTTGAGTTGAATGGATGGATCAAGAGGTGTACTGATTGGCTTGGCATCTGTCATATTAAACCTTATAATGATTTAATTGGCAAAGTGACTTTAATCAATTATGATTGTGTGTATTTTTTGATCGCACATGACTTAAATACCCAGAAAATGTTTAATTTTGCCACAGTCCATCATATCAAATGCATTGCTAAGCTCCACCTTGAATTTATTCATCGTTTCTATCGAATCAGCTAGAATTAGTAGATTGTTGACATATATGGCAATAATTATCAGTGATTGATCATCTTGTCTTCTTCTTAGATAAATGCTATGATCTGATTATAGTCTTGTAAAATTTGATTGGCTGAGGTAGTTGTTAATCTTCTGATTCCACATACAAGGTGATTGCTTTAGTCTATACAATGATCAATTGAGCTTACACACAGCTCTCGGTGACAGCTCCGATTGGTCAATTCCTTCAGGTACCATCATGTAGATCTCCTCATCAAGATCGCCATTCAGGAATGCAGTTTTTATATTCATTTGGTGAATTTCTAAGTTTAGGACTGCACCGATTGATAAAAGTACCCTGATCAATGTGAATTTCACTACAGGAGCAAATGTTTCATTGTAATCAATTCCTTGCTGTTGTGAATATCCCTTGGCAACTAGTCTCGCCTTGTACCTGGCAACCAATCCATCAGTGTTGAGCTTCTTTTTAAATACCCATCTACATCCAATCAGCTTGCATCCCACAGGCACCCCAGGTACAATTATCTATGTATCATTATTCTTAAGTGATTTAAGCTCTTGATTGATTGCTTCCTGCCAAAGCTTTGCATCAGGCAGAGAAATTGCTTCCTTGTAGGTTATTGGATCATTGGTCGATTCAATTAAATTGGCTTCTGGCATGTGATCTTACCAAATTTGTAGAGCTTCAGTGTCTATCAATTGTTCGATTGGCTCCCAGGTGATGTCATCATCATTGTTATAGCCTAGCCATTTTATCAGATATTGCCTTTTTTCATCAATCTTGCATTCTTTAATGATTACTTCAATGACATATTCTTGATCTTCTGGGTTGACGATTGTTGGGGATTTTAATATAATAGATTTATCAAATGTGATATTGCAGCTAATCTCTATCTTCCTATTGGTTGGATCCCAGAGCCTATATGCCTTCTTTTCGTCATGATAGCTAATCATTTTAAGCTTTTTGGATCGGGGCACTAGTTTTAACCTTTTTCCTTTGCGAATATGCATATATGCATCAGCCCATATAACACATAAGTTACTGATATCAGGCTTATGACCATGCCATAATTCAAATGGTGAAGCACTCTCCTTATTGGCTTGCATTGGTAATTGGTTGCGTAAATATATAGCACTTGCAACAAGTTCAGCCCAAAGTTTGTCAGGTATGTCGGCAGTGATTTTAATAGTCTGGATTAACTCTATTAATGTCTGGTTATATTGTTCGGCAATACCATTTTGTTGCGGCATGTCTGGCATCGTCATTTTATAATGAATTCTATTTTTGATTAAAAATTCGTGCATCTCAGTATTTACATACTCTCCCCCTCCATCGGACTAAAGAATCTTCAGTTTTCAGCCTGATTGCATTTCGGCGAATGCCTTGAATGCCCGGAATCAATCAAATGTATCACTTTTGTTATCAATAAAATATGTTGTGATATAGCAAGTGGCGTCATTGATGAATGTTAATATATATTTCACTCCATTGACTAATGGTATGGGCATCGGCCCATACAGATCTGAGTGCACCCTTCTGATAGGCTCTATCGATCAATTTTCGCGTGTCCAAAAGGCTTGCAGTACAACTTCGTATATTTACACCCAGTGCATATTTTGATTTGTACAGTTGACAGCCACACATCTCTGAGCCCTGTGACAAATTTGTTGATTGATTGCAGAGTATTTCAGCCTAGATGGCCCAGCTAGTGATGCCATAGTATATAGTCATCAATCTTGGAATCAGTGATATTTGCTTCTAGCTCTGGTGATATCAATAAATGAAATAGGTCGCCATTGGCTTGTCCGATTTTGATTTCCTCGTGATCCGCACTAATTTTAATTACTGATCCATAACTTTTGAAAGTTATGTCATTTCCATTACATATCAATGCCCGCACAGATATTAAATTTCTGATGATTTCCAGTACATATAAAACATCCCGTAATTAAAGCTTGTTATCGAGCTCAATTATCCCAATATGTGTAGTATGTAGCTTCTCATTCCCTGCACATGTGACCAAGCCATCATGCTCAGCTACCATCTCGAAAATCTCCCATTAGTTGAATATATGTTGCATGGCACCTGAATTAATGATGGCACCAATTGCCAGATTTGCTTCAACTCTCAGTTTAGCCTATTCTTTTTCTGTTTTTACCTAATCATTGAATTTGTTGCATTGAAATATTCTGTGTTCTCCCTCACAGATGTAACATTTCTGAGGATATCCCTGAAAATTCCTGCCTTGATGGGCTCTGTGATCACCACCTCAGTCACCTCTGTCATTATGATAACCTTCTCGATTGTTTCCATTATCATTGTTATAGCCTCAGCCTCATTCAGCACTTCTGCCTCAATTGCTATAACCGCCGCCTCAGTAGCCGCCTCGGTAGCTACCTTGGTCACCGCCTCGGTCTGTCATATGGGCTTCATTGCACCTCTGCTTACTATCCAGGTCGAACCTGATGCATGCGAGTTGTAAAGCCTTCAGCATTATTGGCATATTCTCCTGTATAAGTATTAATTCCCGGTACCTGGGGCTTAGACCCCAGAGATATTATGGTATAGCTTCTATGTCAGTCATATCTTTGATTTGCGCCATAATCCAGTTGAATGCATCATTATAATCTTTGATTGATCCTTTTTGCTTTATCATTGCAAGCTTATCGTGCATTCATAACAATTGTTCCATTAGTGTATATTTTTGTATCATAGCCTCTTTAAGCTCATTCTATAAATTAAATTCTCCTGATGTATTTACATGTCTCCATAGCTATATTCTAGCATTGCCTGTAATTTTACTGATTGCTGCATTGACTTCCTCCTTTTGTACTGATAGATCAGCACTGGTGATAAATTGCTCTATGGCATCAAAGTAATCAAACAATCTGGGTGCGCCTCCTAACCTATCGAATTTGTTGATCGATCTTAGGTACTCCTTCACCAGATCGTTAAGCTTTATTGATGTTGTTGATGATAGTGATTGTGTTTGTATTTGTAGTATGTTGCCTTTTGTAGCTACATTCTGATTGGTTGGCATGCTGGGTGATGTATTTGTTTTGTCGATTTTTGCCATCAATTCACCCAATAGGGTTGCCAGCATGTCTAATTTATCTTCTTGATTTCTGATTGTTGTAGCCATCTGTTCCTGTCAATCGAAGCTAAATCCTATATTGCTCTGATGGTTGCTATCCAATCCTTCATCATCATCAAGGGTTTGATATCTGTTGTCTGTTTTTGATTTAGACCGCAATCTTGTCAATCTTGTTACTAATGACGATATGTTGTGACGGACTAAAATATATTAACGGCGAAATACTCGGAATTGAGCAAGTGCAGAAAATACGTTTCAGGGGTCTTAGCGGTTTATGCGGTAGCATCTTAAGAAGGGTGTCGATGTAGGTGTTAACTAGCAAGAATTAAGTGTAATCGATCGAATAAGGTGTATCTGTTAGAGTCTCGAAACTGTCCAATTGCTTACTCCTTGAGTAAGGCTTCAGTATCCCTTGGGTTGTCTGTTTGTAAGCTTCCTTAGCTTGTTGCAGTCCGAATTTTATTGATAATTGCGAGCGGGGTATTTATAAGAAATTACAAGGTGCTATACGGGCAGCTACCCAGGTTACTACTTGAATTTCTGATTGGCTCAGTTAAATATAAGGTACAAATTGATAAATGATATATCAGGTTATAATGTAATTGGGCGTTGAAATAATATATCAGATCAAAATACTATTTTAGGTTATAGCGTGATTGTGGATCTTAACAACGCTAAAGGTCTTAACAACGCTAAAGGTCTTAACATTGTTAAAGGTCACATGACTTGATCCCACATGATCAAATTATATGTCGTCACAAAATGTTCCGTCACAATAT
>RBNK01000962.1:0-18793 GCA_003990785.1 Endogone sp. FLAS-F59071
TTTAGAGGATGCTGTAAGTTGGTTTTTTGAAGAGAGTAAATATCCTCCCCACCCCCCCTACCTCTGCAACATCTTATGATTTGTTCCAACTTGCCCTTGCCCATCATCACCCTACTCTTCTTGCTCTCTCACAGGACATGTACAGCATTGGCTGCAATGAGAAGCTCCTTAGTAAGGTTCTCAAGATTCGCCACAATGGGGTCTTCCTGGCAACCAAGTTCAAAAACATATGCAGCTCCAATGGTGAGTACATTGATGTCAATGGCACACCCGAATATGCTTGCCAAGCATGTAAGGCTAGCCTCAACAGGCTCTAGGTTGATTACGTTGACCTGTACTATCAACATTGAGTGGATTCCAAAACGTAAGTTAGAAAGAAAAGATTTCATGAGAGAAAATTGTTAATTAGGGAGAAATTGATTCATTCAGATGGTGCAATCTAACTTTGTTAATTGCCGCTACGATTCCTAGCCCTATCGAGGACACCATCTGTGCCATGGCAGCTGGTCCAGAAAAAGCGTGGTTCGAATCAGTGGCGGACACTCGACCAGACTCGGGCAAATATCACGAGAATCACAGATAGACAGAAACGCGAATTTTGGCACCGGGCATCATAAGCACCGTCCCCAAAGGTAAGAAATGTTAAACGTTCAAAATCATCCACTGGTATTATTATCAAAAAATAGCCACCAACTTTTTAAAAGAGAGTGAGAGGAGCGAACAAAGTGACAGCGGGACATTTATCATGCGCTCCAATGTTGACCCATAAGAACTCTTTCCTATCCCTCGTTTACGCTCTGAAAGAATCTCGCCATATCGAAAACATTTTCGTCCTCATTCTTCACCGCAACCCCCTTCTCTGTCACAATCGCCGAAATCAAAGCCGCAGGAGTGACATCAAAACTTGGGTTCCACACCCCGATCCCCCTTGTTGCCACACGGACCGTTCTTGTCTCTCCCTCCCGCAATCTCTCCTCCCCAGGCTGCGACACAACCACCCCGCGCACATGTACGACCTCGTCCTCAGCGCGCTCCTCGATGGGAATCTGTTCGCCCGACTCAATGGTCAGATCAACCGACGTCGATGGCGCAGCGACAATGAACTCGACACCATGGTACCGCGCCGCAATGGCGAGTTGGTACGTGCCGATCTTGTTGGCAGTATCTCCATTGCGGGCGACGCGGTCGGCGCCGACAACGATGGCGGCAATAGTCCGGTGAGAGCGCAGCAGGGCCGAAGCCATGGAGTCGGTGACGAGAGTCGAGGGGATACCCTCATAGACGAGCTCGTAGGCCGTGAGGCGAGAGCCCTGGTTGTAGGGACGCGTCTCGGTGCAGTAGGCGTGGGTGAGATGGCCGGTCGAGTGGAGGGAACGGATGATACCAAGCGCAGTGCCCCAGCCGGCGGTGGCGAGGGAGCTAGAAAGTTAAGGAGTGTGAGATGCATTAAAAAAATAAAAATAAATAAAAATAAATAAAATAAAATAAAATAAAATAAAATAAATAAAAAAAATAGAAGATCAACGACGTGGATACAATAAGACTGAAAACGTACCCAGTATTGCAGTGAGTAAGTACCCTTACATCATCCTTGTCTTTTGCCTGTGCAAGGATCCATTCAGCCCCAAACTTTCCAATGTTCTTATTATCCTTTACATCATCCACCAGCATCGTCTCTGCGGCAGTGACATAAGCTTCTACAACCTCTCCCGCCTCATGAGCGGTTCGCTTGATCTCCTCCACCAGGGCGTCCAGCTTTTTTGCGGCATCAAATAGATTCACGGCGGTGGGTCGTGACGTCTTGAGGTACTCGAGTGACTTGCACACGAACGCGGCGGCCGCGGCGGCGTCGGGGAACTCACCCCGCTGGTGTCGTGCGTCAATGTCAACGGCCAGACTCAGGGCGGCGACGATGGCAATGGCGGGGGCGCCGCGAACCTTCATAGTCTTGATGGCGGCATGGCCGTCCTGCACGGTGGTTAGGCGCTCGAAGAGGGTCTCATGCGGGAGGAGCAGTTGGTTAAGGATCTGGAGCTCGCCCCGGGTGTAGCGGATGGCTTCGAGAGTCTGACCGACTGAGGATTGGAGTAGTAGGTGGGCGAGAGTGAGTTTTGATAGATTAGTGGAGATAACAAAATCAAAAGACATACCCTGTTTGGTTGACATGGAGGATGTGAAAGAGAAGGAAAGAAAGAAAGATTGAGATGGCAAAAATTTCTAATTCCACGTGCCATGGTCATGTGATATTGGCTTTAAAGCAAAGCCGCAGAAGCCACGCCCAACCATCAACCTTTCTACACACTAACACACTACACACCATGGGCCTGCTCACCATCCTCAGGAAGAACCGCCAAAAAGAGAAGGAGATGCGTATCCTTATGCTGTATGTGAGTGTGATTAAACCTTGCCTTTGTCTTTGTCTGCTCATCTCAAACTATAGCAATAACTCGTCCCTAAACTCGATTCTTCCACCAGCGGCCTTGACAATGCCGGCAAGACCACCATCCTGAAGCGTATCAACGGCGAGGATATCACCACCATTTCGCCTACCCTAGGGTTTAACATCAAGACATTGGAACATGATGGGTATGCTTCATTTGATCCACGCGCTTGCTCGCCGCGTACTCACGTCGCTGCACTCACCATCCTTTCTCTCCTCTCCACCTGACACCCCAGCTACAAACTCAACATCTGGTAAGCAGTGCCACTCTCATCTTCATCATATTCGAATACCTTCTGTGTCAATTAACTAGTTACTCATCCCCCCGATCCCCTCGTCATCCTAGGGATGTGGGCGGCCAGAAGTCGATCCGCTCCTATTGGCGCAACTATTTCGAGCAGACGGACGCGTTGGTCTGGGTCGTCGACTCGGCCGATCGCGCCCGCCTAGACGACTGCCGCAAAGAGCTTCATACACTGCTACTAGAGGAGGTGCGTATTTTATTTATTTTAGTCTTCGTAGGCAGAGATTCGCGTTCCTCACTCCCCTCTCCCTCTAATACTACCCACAGCGTCTCGCCGGCGCCTCCCTCCTTGTCTTCGCCAACAAGCAAGATCTCCCCGGCGCGGTAACCGATCAGGAATTGCGCCATGTAAGCTTCTCCCTCCTTTCCTTTTCCTTCTATTCCTTTCCACGCACAATCTAACTTTGCGCTCCCGTTACAGGCCCTCGAACTCGACTCGATCCAGACGCACCACTGGGCTATTCAGGCTTGCAGTGCTGTTACAAGCGAGAATTTACTACGAGGCATGAACTGGGTCGTTGGAGATGTGGCGTCGAGGATTTACATGCTAGATTAGGGGGCACGGTGGGAAGGTGAGATACATTGTGGGTGTCGGCGTTGGTGGGAGGATGGAACGAGGCATGTGTCAAGTCATCCCGTTTAGTTAAATATACCACCTTTGCCTCGGTTCACGTTGTATATTCCTGTCTGCGAGTTGTAGTTTGATGTTTGTAATGTGTATTTATAGCACGATTAGTTTGACCGTGAGCAATTACATAAAAGGCCAATATCGTACAGATGCAAGAACCAAGGATTGCTCGATTACAAATGTTCAAACAGCATTCAAAGGTAATAAACCATAGAACACGTCAAATCACAACCACCAAAGGGCATATATCGTCTCCACAAAAGATAGAAAATGTACGAGAAACATAATTATATAACAACACACAATTCATAAATTCCGACAATGTGCACGCTCGAAGCAAAAAACCATCCTTGCAACCCGACAAATGAAATATGTATATAAGAATATGCGGACCAACGAGATATTCATGCCACCGTCGCAACACTACACTACGGCCTTTGCCATCCTGGCCGCGCGGGGCGGCCGCGGCCTTGACTTTGTCGGCTGGTATGGATGGAATTGGAAAAGTGGTCAGAGCCCGTGTACAAAAGTCAATATAACAAAGGTCATTTACTACAAGCAAGTGTGCGATCTCCTCGTATCATGGCACACACGTATACTTACATGGACCAGCTTAGGCGCCTCTTTCTCCTCCTTGCCCTTCTCCTTCTCCTTGCCTTCATCAACCTTGATGGCTACTACTGTCCTTCCACTCGTCATCATCCCCTCTAACCCTCTCGCCAACACCGCTTCCAGCCCGCCTTTCCTCGTCGCAAGCTCAGTACTCTCTGCCTTCTCAATACCCTCTTTTGCCTCCTTATTCTTCACTACGACTGGTGGCGCCGTGGTCCATTCGATTGGTACATGTGGCGACGACCTCCGTCGCCTCGCTGGTTTGGCTGGTAGCATTGGGGCCGCTAGTTCAGGGTCGACGCCCGCTTTCATGACGTAGGCCGGCTGTTCAGTACCGTCGTTCGCTCGTGTAGCGACGACAGGCATGTTGACATCATAATTTGCCTTGCTCTTGTCCTCCCCTACTAGCGGTGCGAATGATACCTTGGGCTTGCTTCCCCCCACCGACTTCTGCCTCGGCTCTCCCGCGGTCACCAGGCTCGGTCGTACCGGCTGTGACTGCACGGGCATCACCACGTTTACTTTCTTCCCCTCCTCTGTCTGCGTTTGAGTGACCACTGCCTTCTCCTCAGGTCTCCGACCCGCCCTCACCCCCTCTAACATCTCGTTCTTCTTTCCTCCCACGGGTGTACTCTTTGACGTCCCCACGACCATTCCAGTCGTTGCACCCACGCCCGCTTCCCTGGAGCTGACTTTTCTAATCCGGGCGAACACACGCTTCGCCTCCTCCTCTTCTTGTCGCTTGCGTTCTTGCTCGGCAATCATGGCTGCAACGCGCGAGGAGGGCCCAGGGGTGGTGGTGACGGGTGCGGGTACCGGTACGGGCGCAGGCGCCGTAGGGGTAGGATTAGTGGAAGCATTGGGGCGAGGCGGGGGCATAGGGAAGACGGGAACCATTACGGGGGAAGTGGAGGTAGAGATGGAAGGTGGAGACGTGGTCTGGAAGGTTTGCGGCTAGAGAGAGTGGGTGGATGGAATGATTCGACAAAGAAAGTGATATTGAGAAGAATGCTGGTTAATGACATGAAAATGGCGCTTCGACGTTAAAATCACACTACCTACACAATTTTTCAACACAATCTTCTTAAACACTTACCTTGGCCGGCTTCGGCGGCGGCTCTTTGTCTCTTTTCTCCTCTTCCACTGCCTCCTCAACCTCCCACCTATCCGCCTCGTCCGCACTCCTCCTCCTTACGGCCCCCGCCCCCGGCACCGGTCCCCTCTCCAATCGATCATTCAGTTTCCTCATGAAATCTCCCTTCTGCTCCTCCCTTTCCGCCTTACTGTCCACCCACGCCGCTCTTGCCTCAGGGTCTGCCACCGCCATCGCCCCGCGCGCCCGCCCAAGGGTCGGCGCCGCGCCGCTGACGCAGAGAGAGGGGCTAAGGACGGTCAGGGGAGGCGCGGTGTCAACCTGAGGCATGCGGAGGACGGGAACGGTGTCGGCCGTGCGGCTGCGAGGCGGGAGACCGGGCCGGACGGAGAGGACGGCATCGAAGGCAGAGGTCGAGGCAGGAGGTGGTGTGGTTGTGGAGGTAAAAGACACGGTGGATATTGACGCGGAGTCGTTGGCTAGAGCCTCGGTCTTACCACGCTCATCCTTATCCCCGTCCCGATTTCTTGTGTTCTCGGCATCTGAGAATCGAATTTCCTTCTTCGCCGGCGTCCCGATAGCGTCCCCTTCACTTTGGAATTTGCGCAGCGCAGGCTTGGGGGCCTTTCCAAATCCAATGTCTGTATCGCTCTTGGTTTCCTCAACGCGTAGCTCGTCGATTGGGTCATTGAGCTTCTCGAACCGTGAGGTCATAGCACGCACGGTCTTGGGGGGCGGGTAAGTGCTACGTGTGGCGTCGGTCGTCGGCGGCATCGGCTTGGGGTCGTCACCAGAGTGGGGAGGGGAATCTGTGAGAGCACTAGGCGAATGGTGGGCGATGGAGGAGAGGGGCGTGGAAAAGGCACGAGGACGGAAGGTTGTGTGGTAGGCGTCTGTGGGGAATGCGGTAAGAGCGTCAGGAGTGGAGTGGGAGTGAAAAGTGGGAAGGGATTCTGCAAAGCGGATCAGGTGAACCTACTATCAACGCTGACGCTCTGACTTCGATGTCCGCGCGCGTTAGGCTGCGCCGAGTATTCCTGAAATTCGGGGTATGTGAGGAAGTGATGTCAAGAAATGCGGATCGGCACTACATGCCGAAGCACATGAAAGCAAAAGTCTAGAGGGAACGTGGCACAAGGATTTCCTCGGAGCTTCCGAAACACAGTCCCAGAGGCTGGACACTTCTCGGCCCTGAAGGTTATATAGACAAAGAGAAAAAAAAAAAAGGAAAAAAAAGAAAAAGAAAAATGAGACGCACCTCCGCCGCCAGACCAGATTTTCCCGTCTCACCTACATCATATCTGGTCCTACCGAGCTCCGACCTTCGCTCAATTCTTCTCTTAGCCGCCATTCTCTCCATGGCCGCCAGCTCCTCCTCAAGTCTCCGCTCGCGTTCTGCCCTTCTTGCCGCGCGTTCTTGTCTGCGCCGCTGGGCCTCCGCGCTGAGTTCTATTGTTGGATAAGACAAGGTTGTGAGTTTATCTATTCGGTTTGCACAGGTAAAACGCGCGTGGAACAAAAAGCCAACGCCTGCCTCTGCCCTCGACGGAAGTCCAGCTTAATGTCGGGGAGAATGGGGTAAGAAGTGGGGACTCAGAGGCGAGGGACCAGGGTGAGGAAGGGATTGTAGGAGTGTCGTTCGCAAACATTGTTGGTTACGGGCAGAGCATGCCCAGTGTGTGAGGAGAAGGAACAAGGAAAGGGGAGGCTCAGGTGGGGGTCGTCAGAAGACAAACAAACGGTTGCCAAATGCAGGTAAATGAGTAAATGAGTAAATGAGATCTAAAAAAAGATCGACGACTGACCCTTCTCATTTGTATTGTGTGCAAAATAAAAATAAAAAAACAAAAAAAACAGAGAACAAACTTGTAAATACAGGACTTGGACAGAAGATCCGTCGGCCGGCTGCTCATTTGATATACGATAAAACATATGGTTCCTCATATCCTCATATCGCTAGTTGCTCCTCTTCCTCTTCCTCTTCCTCTTCCTCTAGCTTGTCATGGACCTTTTTCTTCGCCGGATTTTCTTTGCCGGATTTTCTTTTGCCTTTTCCCCTCCTCCATCCTTCTTCGATGTCTTCCTCCCTCCATTTGCGCCTCCTCGGAGCGCCCATGGCGGTGTGCGGCGGCTGTAAAAGGGACAGGAAGAAAAAAAAAAAAAAAAAAACTTTAACTGGAAGGTTTCGATAAATGATGCTAAACATAAATGATGCTAAACCTACTCCTAAACTCGCTAATGTAGGCACGCTCTCTCCTGCCTTCCTCAGACGCCTGGCTTCCGGGTCCACTTATGATGAGGTCTGACGAGATTAATTTGTTCAGGAAAAAGAGCATTTGGTTTGGTACGAAGCTTGTCAATAGATGTCTGCTTGCCATGAAAAAATGTGTTTGCTCTTTTGCTAAGACTATATACGTATTCGCCTAAACTTTTCTCATCCATGTCAACGTCGGATGATGCCAGTGCAGAGTTCGTGCCACCGATCATTCGCGTCACTTTGCGATCAATGGCTTTTACACTCTGCTTATCCATGACGGTGTGATCGAATGTGCCACTCTTTTTTATTTCATATCATACATGGGTGTAGCACTTCCCAGACAGAGTTGACAAAAGGATGTTGCAAAAAATGAACCTCAGACGTTTCGAGCTTGTTCGTGTATATATACGCCACAGTCGGGATTAAAAATTCACGCAGTCGAAATGATACTTGAAAAAAAAAAAAAAAAAAAAAAAAAAAACTGATTTTGTCCTTGGAGAAATCTGCCAAAGCTCGGTGTATTCGACAGTGCAATGCCATCAAGAAAGATACTGAGATTTAATGAAATTACAGGAACTGCTGCCTCTGGTAGAGGTGCCGAGCCTTTTTTCTTATTTTTATTTTATTTCCCTCCTTCGTATGATCACGGCGTTAAAGCATGGCATAATAAACGTAGACTTGTGGGATCTAGCTTGTCGAAGAGTAGACAATGACTGTCCATCTGATCATGTGAGTACAGATTATTCAAACATCATCTTCCTTTCAAATAATAAGGACTTTGGGAAAGAATTAATAGCATGATTATAAGAGATACAACTGTAAAAGTACGGGACAATTAACACATGGATGAGATTGATAGAAGAAAGGCGGCAATGTTTAATGAAAGGTATTTCCTTTTGTCTATCACCTAAACGTCAAATCCAATATCATTTCAGATGAAAATATCGAAATAAACACCAAAACTATAATCGTACATTCGGGAATCAAGTCAAAAAATATTACATATTAAATCCTATCCATCCACCCCATCTCTCTCTCCGTAGGAACACATCGCTAACTCTTTGCTCTACCTCAGTCAGACCGATCCGTATCCCTTCCGCTCTCCTCTGTCTCTCTCCCTGGGATGGACAACCCCGTATCTCTCGCCTTCCCTTTCTTGGTCTTCACACCTCCTGTATTTCTCTTCCTTTCCCCCGCCGCCGGGCGGGACCGCATGACGGGCAGCCCCTCCGGGGTAGTCTCACGGCTGCTGGCGCTCTGATGAGACGAACTAGTTGAGGCCCCGCGCGCGGTACCGGGGGTAGTGTGCCCACGCTTGCGGGCATAGTAGTGCTGGCGATATGTGTTGAACTCCTCCTGAAAACGCTTAGGGATCCGGCGGTAGAAGGAAAGCTGGCCTAGCTCGTCACGGTTGAAATGGAGATTAAAGGAGCGGAGGGCACGATTGCATTGGGGGACGAATCTGAGAGGGGGGGCGATAAGGAAGTGGGGTAGTACAGATTTCTGTTACAAGTCTGCTTTAACGCCGATATGCCGAATGAAGCTGATTATGCCGATACCTCTAATGAGCAATTTGGTTCACTCCATCAATCTTGTACAAAGGCAAATCCCAACCCACACAATCTTTGTAAACATACTTTGACGCATATACCACCTTCTCGCGGTACATTCCCGTGGCGAAGAATAGAATCATAGTCGCAACAGTGACAAAGAGAATTAGCTTGTCAATAAGTTGAAAATTTGGATTCTGGTGGTATAATCATGTTTGACGGATTTAAATATGTGAATTAGCGAGATATTTTCCAAAACAGATTATAAAAATAAAAATAAAAAAGATGACAGATAACACACCTCGAAAGGATTGAGGAAAACCGCGTAAAAAAAGTAGGCAATCAGAACGATGAGGAGGCCGAGGAAAGCTAGGATAAAGATATTTGAGACGAAAATTAGAAAGAGTGCGGCGTATCCTAGTCTTGCCAAGACTCTTGGCTTTACTCTCCCACCCTTCATCTTTACCCCCCTTCTTTACTACCTCATCTCCGTTACTTGCTCCCCAGCCGCCTCCTCATCCTTCGAATCTCCCCTCACATTAGCCCCAAAACCAACCTTCATACTTCTGCCTCCTCTTTCTTAGCCTTGCCATGTTGCCTCTGAGTCTGTCCTCAAATATGACCAAGTCTTTGTAGGTAGCGGCATTCATGTGGGTCTGTATGGAGCCCACACGGGCCGCCAGTGATGGCGGGACTTGCAGCGGCGGGATGCTAAGGTCCGTGATCTGGGTGATTGGAGAGTTCATTTTGAACTTTTGAACTCGGCGCAAAGTCGCAAAGCATTCCAGCACAAAATGCCATTATCACGTGGAGAATAAAGGTGACGCAAGGCCACGTTTTGCAGTCACATTTTGATCTTTATCTAGAAAAGAATTAACGCGTTCCAATTACCTCTCATCCTGCACACCTTCCACAGACGCAAAATGAGCCTTTGGGTTGATAAGTACAGGCCGCAGACTCTTGACAAGCTGACATACCATGTCGAGCTCTCTGCTCATCTTAAGAAACTGGTACTTACTTTTATTCACCGTCTTGTTCCCCAACACGCGTCGCTAAATGACAGTCTTTAACACCTCAATCTCTTGTTTTGGTAAGGCCTCGTCTGGTGACTTCCCACATATGCTATTCTACGGGCCGCCGGGCGCCGGAAAGAAAACGCGGATTGTTGCTGTTCTGCGGGAGCTTTACGGCCCCGGTGTGGAAAAGGTACATTTTAGTGATTAGCGGATTTCTTCAAATGGCAAAGTCGAACCGAGGATTCATAGCTAATGCACCTGCTTCCTTTAAATAGCTGAAAATTGACCAGCGCACCTTTGTCACTCCTTCCAACCGGAAACTGGATCTCAACATTGTATCGAGCAATTACCACCTCGAGATTAACCCAAGGTAACTGCCGTGCATCTTCTGACTCGAAACAAGACCTCGCCAAATATCTTATTTAAATGTCGGTCATTCTTTTACCAATCTAGTGATGTTGGTATATACGATCGTATCGTTGTCCAGGATCTCATCAAGGAAGTCGCGCAGACCCAGCAGGTGGACGCCAACGCGCGACACAAGTTCAAAGGTACTGTGAATACCTCATAATATAATTATTCACAACTTATCCATCCTTTTCTTTCTTCTTACATCTATTTCATCCCCGCCTGTAGTAATTGTCATTAACGAGGCCGATCAGCTCACGCGCGACGCCCAGGCAGGTCTGCGTCGTACAATGGAAAAGTACATGGGCAACCTGCGCCTAGTTCTCTGCTGCAACTCCACCAACAGAATCATCGGGCCCATCAGATCCAGGTGCCTGCTTGTTAGGATCGCGAAGCCGGAGCATGGCGAGGTGGGTAAGAACTGGAGCCGGATTAGTGGCAAAGAGAGTTTTTGCAAATACAACCACGGTTTCGGTAATTGCTCTCGACACGTTCTTGCCCACTCGTAGATATGCGACGTCCTCCAACACGTCGCCAAGCGCGAAAACTTTAAGCTGCCCTCTAATCTCGCCAAGCGCATCGCCGAGCTGTCGGACCGCAACTTGCGCAAAGCCTTGCTTATGCTCGAGGCCGCAAAGGTGCAAAAGTGAGTGGGACCACGGAACTCTGTGTTTTATTTTCTTTTTGAGGGCAGGAGAAACTCAAAAAAGGTTTTGACTGCTTTAGTCAAACTCTCGAGGAAGACCAGGAGATCCCGCTGACGGACTGGGAGGTCTTCATCCAGCAGATAGCGCGCATGATCGTCGAAGAACAGTCGCCCCACAGGTACGCATTTGGTTCTCATGATTATCTTGCAGTTGATAAGGCCAAGTTTGCTCGGCCGTCCCTCGCTCACCCACTTTATGCCATAGGCTCCTCGAGGTCCGCACCAAGCTCTACGAGCTCGTCAGCCACTGCATCTCGCCCGAGCTTGTCATTAAGACGCTTGCGTTTGAACTCATCAAGCTTGTCGATGGAGAGCTAAAGGGTGAAATCATGCTACACGCCGCATTTTATGTAAGAATCTTTTTTTTTTTATTCTAATTTTACGGATGGGTTATTTAATTTAGATTTATTGATTGATCGATAATTGGTGGCGTTGTGTGCATGCAGGAGCATCGTCTGCGTGGGGGATCTAAGACCGTATTCCATCTCGAAGCGTTCGTGGCTAAGGTTATGAGTGTATATAAGAGGTAAGTTGGGGTGGTGTGGTTCGTCTGATGGAGGGAGGGAGGGGCTTTCGAATATTTTAGTTAATCTGACACGCCGAATCTGCTCGCTGTGTAGGTTCCTGATGCAGCTTGATGACTTCTAATCATACGAGATGTGGTCCTTTTTTTTTTTTTTTCCTGGTCGATGAAGCGAAGAGGGCATGACGAGACTCAATATTCGTTCTATAATAAGTTGCCTCTTAATGTATATATAGAAAGCAAAGTGCTGTTTGTTTGTTTGTTTGTTTGTTTGTTTTTGGAGGGGAATACTGAAGGGATTTTTGATTTTGTGAAGACGAATCGTGAGAAAGAATGGTGGAAGCATCTGCGTCATTGTGACCAACAATGCTTTGGACGATAGTCGGATTCTTTCAATTAA
The DNA here is from genome assembly GCA_003990785.1 of Endogone sp. FLAS-F59071. Taxonomy (NCBI): domain Eukaryota; kingdom Fungi; phylum Mucoromycota; class Endogonomycetes; order Endogonales; family Endogonaceae; genus Endogone; species Endogone sp. FLAS-F59071. The sequence goes on from RBNK01000962.1 coordinate 11,938, forward strand.
TTCAATGATTAAAATATATTTCGTGGGAAGAATTATATTCTATTATTCATGGTTTAATTTTTACTAACAGTATCTAAACATTTCTTCTCATCTAATCTGAAAAGAGCACAGCCTTTAGGTATAATATCTCTGTTTACTTTTTATTTAATTATATTTAAAGACCTTGAGTAAAAGTAATGATCTTAAAAATTTATTTCAAAACAAAGCAAACCAGACAAGTATTCAAGTTGATTTTGAAGTATATATAAATACTAAATTAAGAAAGAGTATATCTTGTTTAGTAATTAAGGATTTTCAATCATATATAGTGTAAAATAAAATAGAACAAACAAATGTAGATTCTCCACCAGCTTGCTATGATGAGCAATAATAATAATAATAAAAAAGTAGATATTGAGTGAGATGATAAGGATGAGGGCACTGATCTATTTTTCATTTTGAAGCTGTTCTGAGGCTTTTGCATACAATCAATAAGAAGATAACAATTTTAACTGCTTTTTATTGAAGTAAAATATTGAGCTATTTATATAGAATAATAATACAGAATTGTAGAATGAATAGCTAGGTACAAAGTATAAATACTATTATAGAGAATAAAAGAAAGAAAAGGGAGTAAAGGATTTGAGCTTGAATATTCAAAAATATAAGGGTTAGGATAGAAAACGATTTAGAGTTATACAATCATATAATAACCCAAGAAGTCATTTTATTCATGCATCACTGATGCATGTAGTACATAAGATGTCAAGGCTTGGCAAAGCTACATACACTCTATAATAAAGGACTGAAGTTCTATAAATTTGTCATTATATCTGGTTACAAGCTAAGAAAGGCTTGTCCTTAAGTCTTATAGGTAGAGTTATCATTTGAGTTTTAACCAATATTTCTTGACCTTGCTTTAGTGTACCACTATTGCTAAAATGGAGCTATCATTATATTATAACCAAACATTCTGTTTTTTATATTCTATATAAAGTAAGAACCTTTCTACTTGTACTGTAGCTTAGCTGACTATAAAGATTCTATAATACTTCTGTAGAGTAAGACTTGTTCTCTGATCTATAGTAATACTGTGTTGGCTTTTTTATCTTAATAAGCTGGAGTTTAGCAATATTATATAAGATATATACCTAAAGTCAGTTATCATAGGTCTCAGGGTCTTGTATTGGGTAATGGAATTCATAGCCAGGCTTCCTCTTGTAGATGAGCTCAAAAGAGCTGAACTTTATTAATCTTTATTAAATTGTTTATATGGCAAAGAGAGAGCACTGTCAAGATAATAGTCCTATACATCTTCTTAACTAATAATCTTAGTAAGAATGTTCTTAACCATTTGATTGGTTTGTTCTGTCTATTCATTCTCTTAAGAGTGATAGGCTATTATCCAAATATGTTTAATATGATATGTTTATTCTAACTCTTATATTAATTTATTAAGAAATTCAGTACTATAGTTACTTGTGATTTCCTTAAGTACCCTATATCTATAGATAATATCTATATATAAGAACTTGATAACTATTTATACATCAGCATCCTTAATAGCAACTGCTTCAATATACTTTATAAAAAAAAATCTATTAATAAAATAATATATCTCTTCTCTGTTAGTATAACAGGTATTAAACCTATAACATTAATACTGATATGTGAAAATAGTTTAGCCTGAATTATTGCTGATTTTGCTTTTAGTATATTCTTTGCTTATACTTATTTTTGAAATATATTATATCATCATATATACTCTACTATATTATCTTATATTGCTGGCCACTATATATAGCCTTATAGTCTATAGTATGTATTTGCCTAGATGAGGGTAATATTTATAATGTTTCTTACTTGTATTTCGACTTCTAATTATTTTCTTCTTGTTCTGATATAGTATAAACCTCCTGAGTAATTGTCTCATCTCTTAATCATTTTATCTTCTTAATAATTATATCATTTACTTCTAGATCTGTTCTGATTTGAATACCTAACTTTAGAGGTAAGAGTCAGAGATCATTTCTGCATTGTATTATAAATTTTATCATTCTATTTTCAGATACTACAGTATATACTATTAATTTACAATATAGCTTAACTATACTGTTTTTAAATTATAAAAAGCTATTTTCTCTTTTAAATATCTTTCTCTTCTTTCTTTTTTCTTAATATCTTTATTATTTCTTTTTTGAAATATCTTTATCTCTTTTTTATACTAGTTAAATACTTAAGCTTCTAAACTATAATTAGGCTATCTATATTTTACTTTTATCTAATTAAACTATATACTATTTTTATTTTACTCTAGTTACTAAACTATTATTATTTCTTTATAACTATTGTGATGACCAACTTTAAATTCTTTAAAAGTAGTACAAATTTCTAGTACACTTTTTAAATTAGTATTTTAATAGTTCCTACCTAATTTTTCACAGTTTCTATCTATCTTTTCACAGTTCCTACCTATCTTTTATTATAACAATTAGTTATTTATAATAAGAACTTAGTTTTTAGCAATATCAGGAAACTATTTTCAGTTCATAGTCTATGGTTAGCATCCATGCTTATAGGCTATTCTCAGGCTGTATTAGGAAACTATTTTCAGTTCATAGTTTATAACTAGTATCTATACTTATAGGCTGTTCATAGGCTATTTGTAGGCTGTTCTAGCTAGTTCATAGTTTATAATATTATTCTAGAGGTGTTCATAGTTTATGATATTGTTCTAGTAGAGTTTTAGAATAGTTCATAGCTGTTCATCAATAATAGTTTATAGTCTATAACTAGCATCCATATCTGTAGCTATTTTGTTCATAGCTTTTAGTAAAATAATTCACAGCTCTTAGTAAAATAGTTTGTAGATTAATTAACTATTTTTCTAATATGTTCATAGGCTGTTCTAGCTAGTTTATAGTTTGTGATATTGTTCTAAAGATGTTTATGATTTATAATATTATTCTAGTAAAGTTCTAAAGTAGTTTGTAGCTGTTTGCCAATAATAGTTTATAGTCTATAACTAGTATCTGTATCCATAGCTATTTTGTTTGTAGCTCTTAATAAAATAGTTTATAGATTAATTAACTATTTTTCTAATAAAGCTAATTGTATTTCTTTCAATTCTATATAAATACTCCCTTTATTTTATATTAAATAAATCAGTTTGCTCAGAGTCTTAGAATATCTTAATATCAGTTATAGTAAAGCCTGAATAAGTATAGTAAGTATCTATTAGTAAGAATATATAACTAGAGATATTGCATCTATTATCCTGATTACTCTCACTTGAAATATATAGAATAACTAATTATTAGTATATTTATCACATCTTGGTACTGATTGGCAGAAGAGTTATTAAAAGACTGACTCTCATATCTGTTGTAATTATTAGCTTATTATATCTCTTCTATCAATGATCGATGCATCAACGATCGATCATACGTCACTCAATTGTGGCTTAGACGATCTTTGTTTGTATCGACCAATCATAATTTAGCATTAATAAATATACGCATATTGGCTTCATTAGCCAGTGCGCTCTTTACTCTAAACACACACATTCGAAGATCAAATTTCAACAGGTTATGAGCCCCGGGCCGCTCGAATTGCAGCTCGACAACCTGAGATCTACGCAATCATCTACGCAATTACAACTGCGATTACTGTAAGTGTTTATTTAAAATCGTAAACAATGCATCAAACAAAGCGATAAACAACGCGACAAACGACACCGCGATAAAGCAACGTGATAAACAACACGTAATGACGTAGCACTCAATGACGCGACACGACAAAATGGACAACCTATTGTGACGGAAAGAATTTTTATTACGTTGAATTGCTCGAAAACGTATTTGTGCCGCAGCTCTACTTTACTTAGTATATTTCTTAGTTAGAGTAGTATATTTCTACATTTATATTATCAATTTCCAAATCGCGAATTGTATTTCCACGGATCAACGAGCGTTTAGATTCTGAATGACCGTTTAGATTCTGAATGACCGTCTAGATTCTGAATGAGCGTTTAGATTCTGAACGACCGTTTAGATTCTGAATGACCGTCTAGATTCTGAACGAGCGTTTAGATTCTGAACGAGCATTCACCCCCTTTATTTTTAGCTCATTACCCTTTTTATTTTACCTTAACCAATCAATTTGTAGTGGGAGTTTTGGGCAGCCACCCGTATGGCACTCCCTTCAATTTGTAATTTCTTATAAATACCCCTCTCGCAATTATCAATAAAATTCGGACTGCAACAAGCTAAGGAAGCTTCTTACAGACAACCCGAGGGATACTGAAGCCTTAGTCTGGGACTAAGCAATAGTTAGAGAGAGTCAAGAGACTCAAAACAAGAGAAGTTTATTTGTGACAAAGCTTATTACATTACATTCACTATATAATACACTTTCCTGCTAGTCACCCCCACCCTTCAAAGCTGCTACCGCATAACCCGCTAAGACCCTAAGATATGCTACAGTGAATATTTTGCTGTTAGAATATTTTAGTCCGTCACAATTGGTGCCGACTGGCAAGAAATCATCTGAGAACCACCCATCCGACCAGATTTCCGTTATCTATATTGCTTGACAAGAGCTTGCCGACCCTTGGTGAAAGACTCTACATATAGCAACGAAGAAGTAAACGAATTCAAAAGCAGGCGAACTTTGAAAGACAAGCAACCTTGAGAAAAGACATTTATGAAACGTTAGTTGAACAGACTTTTATCACTGAATCAGCACTTGACTGAACAGAAGAAATGAAAAATTATAACTACCTCAAAGCCAGCGCCCCCTGGTATGCGCTATAGGAAATAACCATAAGGACCACCGACGCCCGCCCTAGAGGAAGAATAAAATGATCACAGCAACAATTAGATCTGAAGAACATTCGGCATGTAGTTTGACAGAACATACATCCTCGGATCACTGACTAGATCAGGTCCCGGATATGATAAGCCCGAATGGAGCACTAGAATGGACATTGTAACGAAGTAAAAGACATTGGACACTAGAACAATTGACAGACAGATGGACGTACCTCACGGAAACCCTTGGAGGAAGACAAAGCAATGGACGACCATCTACTTAGGTTGACTCCTAGACAGAAGTAAAACAATTTTAAAAACATTTATTAATCGTGAGAAACCTATAGAATTTATTAGGAATTCTCTCTCTGGACAAACTCAGCAAAAATCATATTACTTACTTGGATGAGCGACCAACTTGATCAACCTCTGGGAATTCGAACTCGTCGCTCTCATCTGAATCAAATAGAACAATAGCAGAATCAGACAGAACAACAGCACGAACAAGAGAAGGACTCCCGGGAGCGTGCCAACTCCGGATAGCCCTTACTGGTGTCCGAAATCCATCCGAATCTGAATCAGACCCAGGAACTTCGCTCTTGTCCCTGTTGAAAAGAATTACATAGAAATTAATAGGAATTCTCAATCCTGACGAAATTATTGAAGAAGAAGATACTTACCCGTCAACAACTTCAGGAGGCTCATTCTCCTTATCTGATGACCCCGAAGGACTCGACGATCCAGGAGTTGAGACCAGGATGCTCGAATCCAAGACTTGACCTTCAACCCCAAAAGAATCCGAATATCCTTCAGAAGTCGCCGGATTCTGAGACAGTTCTAATTACATAAGAAAAATATAGCAGAAGAAAACTGTCAGTAAATGAAAATACTTCAGGAAGATCCCCGCCTACTGCACCTACCAGGATATAGCGTCGCATCCGCATCAAAGCCTTCATCAACTGGGAGCACGTCGAAATCAAGGCTCGCTACAATAGCGGCTTCGACCTCTTCTTCCTCCTCTTCTTCATGTTCGAAATCTACGAGAAGACTCACTACAGGACTGGGAGTCAAGTCTGGTTCATAATACCAGGCTGCTTCATCCCAAAACCCCAGAGGAGTTTCGCGGATGACCTCACCATCCTCAGAAGTAGCCAGAGGTGCTAGAAGATTAAAATACATAGCAAAGTCATAAGAAAAGAAATCATTGGTGATCAAACAGACTTCTAATTGATCAGATACTCACCAACCCATCGACGCTTGGGAGGATGGTCGACGTCCTCAGAATCCGCATCCCAAAAACCCGGAGGAGTTTCGCAGACAACCTCGTCATCATCCCGGCAACGCTTGCCAAGGACAGAAGTAACTGGATATTGTTGACACTGCGAAGTCATAATGGAAGTATAGGAAAAAGGAGTAGTGTGTGAATTAGAAGACTTTTTGGAGTTTGGAGTTGCAAGACAGAGACGTCGACCCATTCTTATACCCACCGGAATCACGCGCAAACGACCACCCATACCCGAATCTCGGCGAGACCCCAAGAACTTACCCACGCGCTAGAGAGACCTCATTCGGAAAGAGATCTCATTGCTGACCCAAGCAAGCAAGACAACCCTTGTCAGAGAGAAAGAGAGCAGACGAATCCGGACAACAAAAGCAAGACACATGACAAGACCCCCAGCCAAGAAACGAATCGCCGAAAGAAAGCGAGTCACCAGAAACGGAATCACGCGCGAATCCCACGCCCCCGACACCTCATGGCGAGATTCAGCAAGACCGACAACCGCAGCATTCAGACAGCCCGACACGCGCGTACACACACACGAATCACTCACCTCGTTCCGCCAATAACCCTACCGAATCACCCAGACCGACGAATTAGTTCAGATCGTCAGCGTCGAATGAGCTCACACAGAAAGCCAGGACCCCCGACCGAGGACCTGATCCGCACCCGAATGACCTGAGAGTTAGAACGGAGAAAAATAGAATCGACGAATCAGCTCGCGCCCGAAAAACAAGCTTCGCGGATAAACAAAACGAATCACGCCATCCGAATCACACGACCTACC
>RBNK01000963.1:0-18791 GCA_003990785.1 Endogone sp. FLAS-F59071
CTATAAACTATTATTGGTAAACAGCTATGAACTACCCTAGAACACTGCTAGAATAATATTGTAAACCTTGAACATCTCTAGAATAATATTGTGAACCATGAACTAGATAGAACAGCCTATAAATAGCTTGCGAACAGCTTGTGAATAGCTTATAAGCATAGATGCTAGTTATAGACTACAAACTCAAAATAGTTTCCCAATGATGACTAATATTTCATAGAGAGATTCAGACTAATATATAGCATTTAGATAAGTACAATATATACATACTGTGGTGGACTAAAATATATTAATAGCAAAATACTCAGAATTGAGCAAGTGCAGAAAATATGTTTTTAAGGGTCTTAGTGGTTTATACAGTAGCATCTTAAGAAGGGTAATGTGTCAATATAAGTGTTAACTGGTAAGATTTTAAGTGTAATTGATTAAATAAAGTATATCTGTTAGATTCTCAAAACTATCCCAATTGCTTACTCTTTGAATAAGGCTTTTAGTATCCCTTGGGTTGTCTGTTGTAAGCTTTCTTAGCTTGTTGCAGTTTGAATTTTTATTGATAGTTGTAAGTGGAGTATTTATAAGAAATTACAAGGTGCTATACAGATAGCTACCCATGTTACTACTTGAATTTCTGATTGGCTCGGCTAAATATAAGATATAAATTAATTAGCTAGAATATAATAAAATGATATATCAGGTTATAATGTAATTGGACAGTAAAATAATATATTAGATTAAAATACTATTTTAAGTTATAATGTTATTGCAGATCTCAATAACATTGTAAGTTTCAATATTATTATGGGTCACATGACTGTGATCTCACATGATTAAATTATATATCATCACAAAATGTTTCATAATATCTCCTTCCTTTCTATAAGTTAGACTTCAAGGTATAGTTCTAACTCAGAGAAATCTCTTTATAGCTGTTTTACCTCTTTCTCTAATTCCTTTAAGTTGTTTTGTATAAGTTGGTGTATTTGGAATAGACTGTACCAAAAGTGGTTCAGAGCATTAGGTTTGTACTTGAATAGTTGATAAATTCATTCAGCCATTTTTGTAGCATAGGCAGAAAGTGCTCCTCTGAAGGCTTGTTGACAGATTTCTCTATTCTTCCAGTTCCAAATGTGTTCAACTTCTTCTTCCCAAAGTTGTGCGATTTGGTAGTATTCTTTCCATTCATTGATTCACGCTAAGTGCTGTCTTTTCTGAATGTTGCATATAATTGCTTGGGTTTTTTGTAAGGTTGATCCTTCTATCTCCTCAAGATCTTCTAGGGGTTCTATATGTCAGTATGCCTTGATCAGGCTGACCTGGACTTCATAGAAGTTGTTCCAATGGGGTATGATATTTCTTGAGGCAGTTTTGGTAGATAGTATAGGGTAAGATCATTCCTGTCGTTTTTTGTAACTGATATGTAGTTCCTTTTATACTTGCGATATAGTATGGTCCTTCCCACTTTGGGTTCAATTTTGCTGACCAAGAGGACTCTACTATATTTCAATATAGTAAGACTTGGTCACCAATCTTTAATCTTTTGGTTTCCTTGTGTTCTTTGTCATAATTCTTCTTTTGTCGATCTTGTACAATAGTAATAAATTCTTTTGCCTTGTTTCAGACATTATGTAATTCTTGAATTTCCTTTATCACACGATGCTCAATTTGCATTTCCCAGGAGGTGTGGCTGAGTTCTAGGGTGGTCATTACTTGGTCTACCAGCTGATGAGCTTTTCTTTCATAAGCGAGCTCAAAAGGGGTGAACTTTGTTATTTCTTGTCTCATTGTTCATAGTGCAAATAAGGTGGAAGGTAGGTACAAGTCCTAATCTCCTTCTTGTGATTGTACTACTTTGACAATTGTGTTCTTGATGGTTTGATTCGTTTATTTGGTGAGTCTATTTCCTTGGAAGTGGTAGGCAGTAGTCTTTATCTGGTGGATCCCAAAGTGTTGCATTACTATCTATATGAATTCATTAATGAATTTGGTTCCTTGATCAGAGATCATTTCATAGGGGATCCCATGGCAGCAGATAATATCTTTATAGATAAAGGGTACAATATTAAGGGCATCTGCAAGGGGCAAGGCTCTTGCTTCGAGGTACTTAGTCAGGTAATCTACTGCTACTACAATATATTGATTTCCTCTAAGTGTTCTTGGTAGCAGTCCAACAATGTCTATTCCAATATATTTGAAGGGTTCTCTAGGTACAATCAGTTATAAGGTCTCAACTTCCTTTCCTCAGTGCCTCTTCTGGCAAGTGTCGTATCTTCTGATATATTCTCTAATATCTTCATACATGTTCTTCCAATAATATTTTTCTGATAATCATTGATATGTGTTATCTATACCCATGTGTCCTACAAGCTGATGATCATGAGAGGTCTAAAGTACTATCTACTTTTTGTGTTCAGGAACTACAAGTTGTATCTGTCCTCTATGTCATTGGTAAAGTATATTATTCTTAGTAAAATAGTTAAGTATCGTTATCTATATAAGCCGTTGATTATTTTTGTTCATTGTCTCAGTAAAGATTAGGTTACTAAGGTAATCCAAATATCTGTTATAGAGCTTAGTATCCATTGGGTAGGTATATTCTTTTTGGTTCAGAGTGTTAATCTTGAATAAATTGGGGTAGGTGTGAGAGGGTATCTACATTCTGATGATTTTGTCTTTTTCTATATTGTATCATGAAGTTGTACTCCTGTAGTATAGCTAGCCATTATGCATACATTCCTGTCAGATTTGGTTTATTCCAGAGCTATTTAAGGGCTGAGTGGTCTGTTATCAGGGTGAACTGTTTTCTAATCAGGAAGTAGTGGAAGTATTGTATGGCCCAAACGACTGCTACACATTCCAACTGGGTAGTTCTATAGGAAGGTTCCACTCCATGGGTGGCTCATCCTGCATAAGCAATCACATGCTCTCCATCTTTATCATCTTGCACCAAAATTACTCTGAGTCCAAATGATGATGCATTTGTATATAGCTTAAATACTTTTGTGAGATCTAGTCTTACTATTACTAGTGCATGAGTAAGTACTTCCTTGATCAGGTTAAAGGCAGTTTGTATAGCTAACATCTATTCTCATGCTCTTTCTTTTCTTTGCAACATGTGCAAGAGTGTAGCAATTTCAGAGTAATCAGGGATAAACCTTTTATAGAACTGAACCAGTTTTAGGAATCCTCATAAGGCCATCTTATCTTATGGGGTTGGGAAAGCCTTGACGATTTCAGTCTTCTTTAAGTCTGGGTGGATTTCTCCTCTATCGATTATAAATCCAAGATATTCAATTTTCTTTTGTCCAAAGTAGCATTTTGTTGGCTTGATCCTTAGTCCATGTTTTCTGAGTCATTCAAATACTTCCTTTAGGATCACCATATGTTCTGCGAAGTTCTCTACATAAATGTTGATATTATCGATATATACAATCACTCCATATCCAATCAAGTCATAGAAGATCTCATTCATTACAGCCTGGAAGGTGGCAGGTACATTGCAAAGTCCAAAGGACATTCTTATGAATTCATACTGTCTAAATGGTGTAATGAATGCTGATTTCTTCTGTACTTTGGGTGTCATTTCGATTTGGTTATATCCTGCCTATAGGTCCAGAGTTGAGTAGATTTGCATCTTTTTCAACATGTTTTATAAGTCTTCTGAGTGTAGGATTGGATATGTGTGCTTTTTAGTAACTGAGTTTAATTTGCGATAATCAATAACTATTCTCTGTCCATCTTTCTTTGGTACTATGCTGATAGGTGATGCCTAAGAGCTTTTCGACCATATAATCACTCCTGATTTCAATAGTTCCTGAACATGTTTTCATACAAAGTCATGATAGTTAGCTGGCAATCTGTAGAGTGCTTGTTTGATTGGTTTGGCATCTCCTGTATCGATATGATGAGTGAAGAAGGCTTGGTTCAGCAGATCTTTGAAACTGATTATGATGATATCTTTATACTCCTTCAGTAAGTCTTGTAATTGCTTCTTCTGATTCAGTAACAGATTTTCATTAAGGGAGTAGATGTGTTTCTTAGCGTTTTCTTAGTCATCCAGTCTTTCTATTATCACATTTGCTTGTCTAGTCAATTCAAATCCTTTCCTTTCACATCATGTTTCTTCCAAGTTTTCTACTTCTTTCAAAGGTTGCTATTTGCATTTGATGATCACCATTTGAGCAATTCAATCTCCTTGATATATCTTGAATTGGCTGTGGTTGTGGTTAACTAGTTCAACCTCAATTTCTCCTCTATAGTCTTTATCTATTAATCCAGGGAAGGCTCCTATTCCAGAGTTGCAGTAGAGTCTACTTCTTGCCCATACTTGTGCACATTATCTGGGTGGTAGGGTGATAGTGATTCTAGTTTTTATGAAGGCTGATGATTTCAGTTCTAGAGTACAGTCTTTATCTGCATATAGGTCATAACCTGTGGCTCCTTCAGTTTTTCTCTTTAGTATAATTGCACTTTCTGTCAGTTTCTTGACTTGAGTTGCTGTCTCTTTTTCTTCAGCCATGAACACTTCTTTAAAGGTGGGGATATTCGGTTCCTTCCATTGTTCATGAGTTGTGTCTTGAGGTAGGTTCTACTATAAGTTCTTCCACCACCAATAGTGTATGCTAATACATTCGTCAGAGTGAATTATTTCCTCTAGTGTAATGATTTCTTCTTCTGAGTCTGAGTCACTTTCTTCAATTAGGGTAGGTCTATCATCTTCATTATCTTTCTGGAATAAGGCTCTAACTTCAATAGATGTCTGAGTAGTATAAACTTCATTGCTCCATTCCTTAGGTACTTCTTCATCTTTATTTTCTTTAGGTACTATCTGTTCTTGTTCCTGATTATAACATTCTTTTCACATTCCATAGTAATTGATATTGTATAGTTTGTCTGAATATCTGACCCAGTTTTCACATTTCCAAAGATTATAGGGGTTGACTTCATCCCAGTAGCATTCTTGCAGGTAGATGTTGTAGTTTCCCCAAAGATATCCTTTGCCAATATGTCTAATATTCATTCAAAAACAGTCCTATACTTCTCCAGTATTGTCTGTAAATAGATAAGAGTTCCTTCCATTATATAGTCCATGATTCATTGAAGGTAGAGTTCTTTAGTGGGTCTGTAATAGTCTTGGTTTCTTGATCTTTTTCTCCATCAGCAAATGCATTTCCAAGGTATCCTGGTAAGGTATCAACTTTGTATCACTGCAAGTGCACATCATCTTGGCACAATAGATGCATTGCTCACAGAATGGGCATCTAGTATTCCTCATGTTGTATTCAATCAACTGGTTCTTCTCTAAAGATATTAGGTGGTGATATTCACTATGGATCACTATATTAGCTTCTTCTTCTTCTACTAAGTTGAGATACACCTGTCTGGGGGTTATTTCTTCATCTGTGTTACTTTCATCTTCTGGTCTCTAAGTGAGTTTTGGTACTACTCCTTTCTGAATATCCAGAGGTACACTGAACTTCCTTCTATAGTTGATGAAGATTAATCTTTGTACATCTAGATTAATTCTGGCTTTAGCTTTCTTTAATCAGCTGTTGCCTAGAACAGCATTGTAGGATTGTGCATCAGTGATGACTATTCTGATGGGTATGATTTCTGTTCCAAACTGGACTGGTACTTCTCGGAGTACTCCTAAAGGTATACTGCTTTTTCTACTTGTGATGACTAGGGTGGAGGTAGTAGGTTCATCAATATCTCATCCTAGGTGGTCTAGGAAATATTTAGCAATAATACTGACTCCTGCTCCTGTGTCAATAATAACTAAGCACATTAATCCTCCAATGTTGCATTATGCATAGGCAGATGAGGTATAAATTCGCTCTTCTTATTCTTTGGCAGTGTTAACTTCCTTGAATCGGATGGTTGGTTTGATTTCTGTAATCTGTGTCTTTACCTTCTGCTTTGTCGATGGTGTGATCTGGAAGAGTTGTTTAAAGGTAATGTTGGCCTTTTGACTAGCAATGTCTTGCCATAGGTTGTATTCAAATTCTCTAACCCTTCTAGGCTTCTTTTCCTTGTTTTCTTCCTGATCTGTCATTTTTTCATCTCCAGTGATTGAGGTAATTGTCTCACTAGGTTGTATTATTTGTTTGAAGGCTTTGTTCTATTGATCTTCATTCAGCTATTGTCTTTGTGTTAGCTTCTTAGGTTTCTCGATGACAACTTCAGATTCTTGAGTTAGCTTCTTCCTTAGATAGGGAGTCTTCCTAGTGGTAGTATAGCTGACTGCTTTGACAGGGTAGGCTTCCAGGTATTCTTCACTAAATTCTTCATCTTCTTCTTCGATTTCTTGCACTACGTTGGCATGGTCAACCTTCTTTTCCTCCTCTCTCTCCCATCCTTCCTTCCAATTTCTAATTCAGCAATCCTTAGCAAAGTGACTACATCTTCCACAGAGGAAACAATTCATCTCAGTCTTATTGTGTTCTTTAGCAACAAAGGTTCCTCTTGGTTGCTTATTCTGGTGAATCACTTTGGCTTCAAGATCAGCTATGTATACTGTCATTTCGGAGAATATCTTGGTAATCTTTTCCATTTTATCTTCATATGTTGTCTTTCCTGTTTTTGCTATGACTGTCGATTTAATAGTATCCTCCTCAGGTAGTTCGGCTATTGCAGATACCATTTGAACTACAGGTATTCCAGTACTGAATTTCCTATGTAAATCTTGTAGTAACTTATCATATAGGGATGCCGAATATCCTGCTTTGGTATCCCGAAAGGCCTGTACCATCTTGACTTTCTCATCCATTCTGCAGGAACCAAACCTCTTGATATAGTGTTGGAGATCTATAGGTAAGCCATTCATGAACACCATTTCTTATACAACTGGGCTAGTTTCTCTATAGAGTTATATATACTGATCGATGGTAGTAACTCAATCTTCCAAGCACTGATTGATTGATATCTTCATATTGAATAGTTGTTCTTTAATTGATTCTCACTTCTGTTCAGTGAAATACTTCTCCTCTAACCAGGCTCTCATAGTATTTCAATAAGCAGTGGCTATTGCTACAGCTGTAGCTCCATTTCCTGCTACTGCAATGGCTGCAAGGAGTAATCCTCCTAGTCTGGTAGCTACTGCATCCATTAGAGCTATATGGTATGTTTCTCTTGTAGGTCCTTTAAGTTGAGCAGCCAGGATAGAGATCCATCAAGTGCTAGCTATTTCTTTGGCTGTGAAGTAGCTTTCTAAATTTTCCAGAAATTCTCGAATATATTCTTTAGTATATCTATAAAAGGTAGGTAATCTATCTGCCATGGTTTCTTCATCCTCTTGAGGTCTTCTTCTAGGTAGTTGTAGTAATATAGGTGGTGGCAGTAGTAGTGCCATTCTTGCTTTTGTCTTCTACTATAGGTTTCAGCAAGTTCGGTTACACAATATAGATAACAAATCAGTTGAGGTATCAAGTGATTTTCTACTAATTAGCACTAATTGTGGTAGACTAAAATATATTAACAGTAAAATACTCAGAATTGAGCAAGTGTAGAAAATATGTTTTTAGGGATCTTAGTAGTTTATGCGGTAGTATCTTAAGAAGGGTAATGTGTTGATGTAAGTGTTAACTAGTAAGATTTTAAGTACAATTGATTGAATAAAGTATATCTGTTAGATTCTCAAAACTATCCCAATTGCTTACTCCTTAAGTAAGGCTTTTAGTATCCTTAAGTTATCTGTTGTAAGCTTCCTTAGCTTGTTGCAGTCCGAATTTTTATTAATAGTTGCGAGTGGGGTATTTATAAGAAATTACAAGATGCTATACAGGTAGCTACCTAGGTTACTACTTGAATTTCTGATTGGCTTGGCTAAATATAAGATATAAATTGATTGGCTAGAATATAATAAAATGATATATCAGGTTATAATGTAATTAGATGGCAAAATAATATATTGGATCAAAATACTATTTTAGGTTATAATGTTATTGTAGATCTTAATAACATTGCGAGTCTCAATATTATTATAGGTCACATAACTATAATCTCACATGATCAAATTATATATCATTACAAAATGTTCTATTATAATACATATACCTGACTGAGGATCTGATCTGCACTTGAATGATTAAATAACCTAAAGGTTAAAATAGAGAAAAATAAACATAATGAATTAGCTAGTATCTGAAAACAAGCTTTGCAGATAAACAAAATGCTAGAATTATACTACAAAATTACCTGACACCTAGGTATAAACAAAATAAATCACATATCTGAATCATGTAAGAAATATACTGCAATTACTATATATAGTAAAATCTAAAGTTATCTACTAAAATCAGCAGAATGACTTATATATATACTATACAGAGAATTCTAGTAAGATCTTTGCAATAAAAAAAGTGAAAATAAAAGTTAGAATGAAATAACCAAAACTGAGCAAGCTATACTAAGTGCTACAAATCTATAAATGACTGCATACCCAAATAAATATACCCAAACAGATATACCTATATACCCAAATATATGCCTAGATAAGATCAGTATATATAATAATGTATGGAAAAAAAAAAAGAGAAAGAAAAAGAGAGTCTAGGTCTTTAGTTATATATTTTCTTTAAATATTTCAATGCTCTTAAAGTTCATTTTATTCAATTATTTTATTTATTTTATTTTTTAATTGATTGATTTCATCTCTCTTTACTTTTCAGTATATTGAACAATAATGCACTCAATTGATTTTATTTGATATATATTTCATTTATTATATATTTTATTTATCACCTTAGTAACTTATCCCCTTATTTAGATCAGATATTATTATATTATTATTATTTGATGATCTTCAATAAATATATTTTATTTATTTGTATTTTGGATATTGTTTAACTATTTTATTTTTATTTAAGATATCTATAGAGTTATTTGTTTATAGAAATATAATAAGCTATTTTTTTATTTAGTAATATCTTTATCAAGAATAATATTTTCTTATATTTATATTTTTAGATAACTTGGATTTAATTGAAGATATAACTATGCTATACTCATTATAGCACAGCCTACTTATAATCAAAGGAGCTTATTTTATTAGTTTCTCTTATATATAGCCAATTTACACTACTACTGCTATCACCAAAGGCAGCTCCAATCTATATCTGACCTAGAGAGTCTTGAAGATAAGACCTTCTCAGTTGAGCCTCCTAGATATGATAATTAATATATAATGAGGTTGATTTATAAGAACTTGTCACCTGTTTTTAAAGTTATTGTGATCTTTTATGCTCTTTTATTTTTAATCACTTATAATAGTTATTTCTGCAATCCAACATTTTATTTGCAAAATATTACTACCAGAGTTATTACACATCTTTACAATGATTGGATTATATTTTTATAGCAATTTCTTTTAGTTGTTCCTTTGTCTTTCAATTTATATAAATACCTCTCTATTTTCTATCTAAATAAATCAATTTACATAGAGTCTTAGAATATCTTAATATCAGTCATAGTAAAGCCTAAATAGTTGCAGTATATATAGCTGATAGTAAAGATATATAAATGGAGATATTATATCTATAACTCTAAACATTCTCAATGAGTACATGTAGAATGATCAATTATTAGTATATTTGCCACAATAATACTAATAGTAGTATCTTACTATCAGTAACTTTATTATATTAATAAAAATATTATCATATAGAAATAAATATTACAAAGCTTAAATATATAGAAACAACTAAAAATAGAAATAATAATAACTCCAAATCAAGTATAGTAGCAGTTCTTAGAAATTAAGCTAATTCAGAGTTAGTTATCATATTTGGAGATTTAACTGAGAAGGTTTTATATTCAAGATTTAAGAATAGTAATATAACTAAAGATGAAATTCATAATACAAAAGTTTTTTAAGACTTCTTTTTATCTAATACTAGCCTTATATTAGAAAAATATTTATCTAGTCTATAGGCTATTTTACTATATATTATAAATTAAATAGTTATAGATACAGATGCTAGTTATAGACTATAAACTATTTTTAATAAACTTACTAAAACAGCTATGAACTACTCTAAAATAATATCATAAACTACAAACTACTCTAAAACAATATTTACAAATAGTAAACTAGCTAGAACAGTCTGAGAACAGCTTATAAGCATAGATGTTAGTTATAGATTATAAACTGAAAATATTTTTTAATATATTTAGTTAGTTGAATAATTAGATCTAAACTTAAAAGATCTAGAATAAACTCCTAAAGATATAGTCTTTAAAATACTCTAAATAGTTAAAATATTTAATAGTAAATTTTATACTTATTAAAAATAGTATAACAATTGATATATGAATTCCTTGATTTTTGAGAATATTCTATGACCTCACTCCCATCATTGACACCTTTTATTTTGGCTTAACACCTATTATTTCAGCTTGATACTTATTATTTTGGATTGATACCTATTATTTCAGATTGATACCTATTATTTCAGATTGATATTTATTATTTTAGCAAAATACCACCACTAGAGTTATTATATATTCTTTGTAATGATTGGATTGTATTTTCATAGTAAAGTCTTTATTAGTTGTTCTTTAGTCTTTCAAATTTGTATAAATATCCCCTTTATTTCTCTTTAATAAATCAGTTTGTATAGAGTCTTAGAGTAAGGATATATAAAGGAAGATATCACATCTAACACTCTAAGCATTCTCACTTAATACATTTGAATATAGAATAACTGATTATTAGTATATTTATTACATCTTGATACTGACTAGCAGGAGAGTTATCAAAAGATTAACTCTTACATCCTCATTAAAGTAGGACTGAACTGTTATGACTGATATAGACTTATTAAATTGATGCTCTGCATGAAAAGAAACAAAATGAAATAACTGATACTATAGTATAAC
This sequence comes from Endogone sp. FLAS-F59071, assembly GCA_003990785.1. Taxonomy (NCBI): domain Eukaryota; kingdom Fungi; phylum Mucoromycota; class Endogonomycetes; order Endogonales; family Endogonaceae; genus Endogone; species Endogone sp. FLAS-F59071. Next base: position 10,876 of record RBNK01000963.1, read on the forward strand.
TGGTATGCACTATAGGAAAATGCCACTAGGAAATACCACAGCATACATTCTATACTCAGGTATAAGTTCAAATTACTGGTATGACCAGGTTCTACCCAAGATAAGATCTATATAAAATGAATGAAGTATAATATCACTGGAGAGAGAAATGATCACTAGAGAGTAAAATAAATAAGAGCTATGATGATCAATAGAGAGCTATGTGGATTGAGAAATGAATAGCCGAAAGGCATTACTGATGGCTGCATCAGCGAGCTAACAGGTTGAACGATCACTAAATAAGTTAAATAACACCTAAACAATTACTAAATATAAGTTGAATAAACTGAACTGACCAAACTAATAGAGAAATTGAACAAGAAATCAATAAATTATAACTACCTCGAAGCCAGCACACTCTGGTATGCACTATAAGAAATAACCAAAAGAACTACTGACATCTATCCTAGAGGAAGAATAAAATAATCAGCAATGATTTTGACCTAGACATTGATCATTACTAGAACAATTTTGAAAGATTCTATAACAAGAGAGTAAAAATGATTCAAAAGCAGGCAAACTTTGTAAATGGGCTTAAGATAAGAAACCTTTTGTTTTAAGGAGAACTCTGAGAGATATGTTAAGACAAGCAACCTTGAGAATAAATATTATGAATTGATAAAGAGATCTTTATTATCAAATCAGCTTTTAATCAACATATATAGAAGAAAGATGAAGCAAGATTATTCAAATCTACCTGACTGACTGACCTGATTGATCTTTGGAATATTTGTCATTGTTAGAATCTGTCATATTTTGAGACTACTTGCAAGAAAGATAGAAGACACTATAACCCATTTCTTATAACTGCTAGAATCATATATGAATGATCACCCAAGCATAAGTACCTACCTCCGAATCTCGACACGACTCTAAGGACTTACTTAGGCTAGAGAGATCTTATTTGGGACATCTTACATATTACTAACCTAAGCAAGCAAGATAACCTTAGTCAAAGAGAACAGATGAATCTGGACAATGAGAGTAAGACATATATGATAAGATACCCAAAATGATGAGATTCAGCTATGAAGCTGATACTCAAAATGACAAGACTAGCCAGAATGAAATTAGCCTAACCCTAGCTTAGATGACTTAGCTCGAACAACTGATGAATCAGTTCAGCTTGTCAGCCAGACTGTCAAATGAGCTTATATAGAAAGCCAAGACACTCAACTGAGGACCCAATCTAAATGACCTAAAGGTTAGAAGAAAAATAGACTCAAATAAATTAGCTTACATCCGAAAACAAGATTAGAATAAACAAAATGAATCATGTCCAAATCACAAGGAATGCACTATACTATAATCACTGTATATAGTAAAATCTAGAGTTACCTACCAAAATCAGCAGAATAACTCACATGCACACCATACAGAGAGGTTCTTGAGAATTCTGGCAAGATCTTTATAACAAAAAATGAAAAACAAAAGTTAGAACTACCGAAATAACTAGAACAAAAAAGATAAGCAAAGTCAAGTATCATAAATCTATAAATGACTGCATACTTAAACAAATATATCTGCAAATATAAATACACATTCCTGAATAAATCAGCATAGAGGACAATGATGATACAAAAAAAAAAAAAAAAAAAAAAAAAAAAAAAAAAAAAAAAAAAAAAAAAAAAAAAAAAAAAAAAAAAAAAAAAAAAAAAAAAAGAGAAAGAAAAAGTGAGCTTAGGTCTTTAATTATATATTTTAATATTTCATCAACACCCTCCTCAAAGTCTATTTTATTCAGTTATTTATTCATCAAACAATTAATTTATTTATTTTATTCTCAATCAATTTTACTCTTTTTTTTGCATTAAACAATAATGCATTTGATTGATTTTCATTTAACATATATTTCATTTATCACTTCAGTAACTTATCCCCTTATTCAGATTATACATTATTATATTTTATTATCTTTTTAGTGATCTTCAATAGATACTTATTTTATTTATTTATGTTTGAACATTATTTGATATATCATTATTTTATTATCCCTTTTATTTTATTTTATATCCAGGAGTTATTTATTTATAAAAATATAACAAGCCACTTCTTTATTTAGTAATATCCTTATCAAGAATAGTATTTTCTTATTTTTATATTTTTGAATAACTTAGATAGATTTACTTGAAGACTTGGTGACAACATTATACTCACCACCATATAGATCATATACATAATTTTGAAGACTTGCATTCAGAGAAGCTTATTTTATTAGCTTCTCTTATATATCACTAATTCATATTGCCGCTGATCTAGAGAGTCTTGAGGATAAGACATTCTCAGTTAAGCCTCCAGATATGACAATCAATGTATGAATTCCTTAATTTTCAAGAATGTTCTATGACCTTACTCCTATCATTAATGTTTTTTATTTAGGCTTGATACCTATTATTTCGACTTGATGCCTATTATTTTAGATTGATATCTATTATTTTGGATTGATACCTATTATTTCAGATTGACATCTATTATTTCAGCAAAATACTACCACTAGAGTCATTATATATTCTTTACAATAATTAGATTATATTTTTATAGCAAAGTCTTTATTAGTTGTTTTTTAGTCTTTCAAATTTATATAAATATCTCCTCTATTTCTCTTTAATAAATCAGTTTGCACAGAATCTTGAAATATCTCAATATTAGTCATAGTAAAGCCTGAAGAGTATAGCATATAGCTATAGTAAGGATATACAAAGGGAGATATTACATCTGATACTCTAAGCATTCTTACTTGATATATTCAAATATGGAATGACTGATTATTAGTACATTTATCACAATAGTCATTTAGATAAAATATATTTAAAGATAAACTTTATCTAGAGATAAACTCTATCTAGAAACAAACTTTATTTAAAAATGAATATTGTCTGAAAATATACTCTATCTGAAAATAGATTATATTTCTACTTTATTAGTATTAATATTATTACTTAGTTTCAAAAATGAAAACTTATATATTTTATCTTAATAAAAGTTAGTTTACTTTTATATTTACTTTTAATTAAGTTAAAACTTCTTTTATAAAATAAATAGAAGTCTTATTAAAATACTTTTGATTTACTCTAAAAAACTAAGATACTAAATAAACTTATTAAGAAATTAAAATCTCTTTTAAAAATTTCTTAAAAGTTTTATAACTTTGAAGTTTTCTAAGTCTAATATAAATTAATATTATCAGATGCTTTCTTATAAATAGTTCTAGAGAAACTCTCTTATATAAACTTACTCTTTGAGATTAGAATAATAAACATTAAGTATGATTATAATAATTAATAAATATACTAAAACTATTATCAATTCTAAGAGAATAAAAGACTTAGTATAAAATGCTAACTTAAAATTATAAAATATATTAGAAGAATTTAGTAACTAAGCTTATATTAAATTTATTAGTATAATAGAAATGTTAATATTGTATAAAACTTCTTAAGAGAGTAGTTTTAGTTCTAGAAGAAACAATTCTGATATCATAGCTTTTTTTCAGTTTCAACTTATATTAAGAACTTATATTTCAACTTGTATTATTTTTAAAACCTTCAATTTTAGCTTCTATTGACTTTAAAGTTTTTTTATCTAATTCTATTTTAGCTTATATTATCTTTAAAGTCTTTTATCTAGCTCTATTTCAGTTTGTATCATTAGAAAACTATTTTCAGTTTATAGTCTATAACTAGTATCTATACTTATAAGCTATTCTTAGGCTGTTTGTGGGCAGTTCTAGCTAGTTCATGGTTTACAATATTGTTCTAGAGATGTTTGTGGTTTGTTATACTGTTCTAGCAGTATTCTAAGGTAGTTCACAGCTGTTTGCCAATAATAGTTCATAGTCTATAACTAGTATCTATATCTATAGCTATTTTGTTTATAGCTTTTAGTAAAATAGTTTATAACTTTTAGTAAAATAGTTTATGGATTAATTAACTATTTTTCTGATAATTGTCTTCAAAACTCCTATTTCAACTTTTGTTAACTTCAAAACCTTCTATCTAACCTATATTATCTTTGAGATATAGTTAGCTTATTCTATTTTATTAACTTATATTCTAGTTCAATTCTATATAAATAACCTTAATAATTTTACTTAAATAAAGAGTTAGTAGTTAGATTTATATAATTGTCATTTTAGTTAAATAATCTACTTACTAAATAATATATCTAAACTTTAAAGTAGTTATTAGTATTCACTAAATAATACTATCTATATCAGAAAAATATTTATCTAGTTTATAGACTATTTTACTATATGTTATAAACTAAATAGTTATAGATATGAATACTAGTCATAGACTATAAACTATTTTTGGTAAACTTACTAAAATAGCTGCAAACTCTTTCAGAATACCTCTTAAATAATATTGCAAACCATGAACTATCTTAGAACAATATTTGCAAACTGCAAACTAGCTAGAATAGCCTGAGAATAACTTACAAGCATAGATGCTAGTTATAGACTACAAACTAAAAATTGTGACGGCCGACCCCCAACTTGACTGATTTTCATAAATTTTGTACTACGCTTGATTTAGGAGTTACCGTAACATTCTGTACCCTTCCATTTTTAGTCCTTGATGACTTTTATTTCTGCTTGATAACTTTTATTTCTACTTGATGACTTTTATTTCTGCTTGACGACTTTTATTTCTGCTTGACAACTTTTATTTCTGCAAAATGCCGCCACCAGAGTCATTATGTATTCTTCTTCGCAACAATTGGATTGTATTTTCATAGTGAAGTCTTTATTAGTTATTCTTTAGTCTCTCCATTTTGTATAAATACCCCCTCTATTCCTATCTAAATAAATCAGTTTGCACAGAGTCTTGGAATATCTCAATATCAGTCGTAGTAAAGTCTGAAGAGTACAGCACAAAGCTGTAGTAAGGATATGCAAAGGGAGATATCGCGTCTGACACTCTGAGCATTCTCAACGAATGAACGAACGACCGGTTTTTAGTACATTTGTCACATCTTGGTGCCGACTGGCAGGAGAGTTATTGAAAGACTGACTCTCACATCCTCATTCAAGCAGGACCGAACTGTTATGACCATGCGGACTCATTAAATTGATACTCTGCTGTATGAAACGAAACAAGAAATGACCTGACGCTACAAACGGACTACCTCGAAAAGTGCAACTGGCACGCGCTATAGGAAAACGCCACTAGGAAAATGCTACTAGGAGACTCCGAGGCATGTACCCTGTACTCAGGTGCAGGTTTGAATCACTGGTATGACCAGGTTCCACCCAAGATAAGACCTATACGAAATGAACAGGAGAAACGAATTACCGAAAGGGCATCGCTGATGGCCACGCCAGTGAGCCGAAGGGCTGAACGATCACCAAACAAGCTAAACTAAACGAGACACAGTGAACGAAACCGAAGTGAACTGATCGAACAGACCGAACCGAACGAAGGAGAAATGGAGAAATCGAACAAGAAATCGATAAATTATGACTACCCCGAAGCCAGCGCACCTGGTATGCGCTATAGGAAATGATCAGAAGGACCACCGACACCTGCCCTAGAGGAAGAATAAAATGATCACAGCAACTCAGAGAAGAAACGAATCGTTGACTGAAGAAATCTTTATTGCCGAATCAGCTCTTGATCAATATATGGAAGCGAAGCTATCTAATCGATCGACCGACCTGATCGACCAACCTGATCGACCTCTGGAAATTCTTCTTCCTCGTCGATATCAGATAGAATCGTAGGAGAAAAATAATCAAAAGAATCAATATCAGAATCAGACTCCGAAGCTGGCTCAGGACTTCTCTCATCATCAACCTTAGTATTAGAGCATTTCTCAGAAGTTGTTGAATCTGTGAACAATTTATAAAATATAGTAAAAACATAGAACAAGAAAATTGTTAGTAAATGAAAATACTTCAGGAAGATCCTGCAGACTATAGTACTTACTCTGGATAGGATATTGCGTCACATCAATATCAAAGCCCTCGTCGAGCAGCTGAGTTGCTACCCCATCATCATCGGAATACTGGCTAGAAGCCTCAGCCACAGGAAACCCCCACCACCGACTAGGACTATATTCTTCATCGTCATCATCATTTTCGATAGCACTGATGACTAAGATGTTGGACTGATCTGCGTCCGCATCCGCATCCGAAGGACTCAGTATTGGACTACTAAAGATTGGAGAATCAACATGATGTACAGAAGGAGCCGGAGGTGCTAAAAGTTTAAAAAAAAAAAAAAAAAAAAAAAAACAAAAAAAAAAAAAAAAAAAAAAAAAAAAAAAAACATAAGAAAAGAAAATCAGTAATGATCAAGGACACTTCCAATCAATCACCAAAGATCATAACAGATACCTCGCGTCTACCTACCCATCCATTGACGCTTGGGAGGATACTCGTCAGAATCTGCAATGTCCCAAAACCGCTGACCCGGAGGAGTTTCGCGAACAATCTCGTCATCATCGCCATCTGCCGCAATTCGAGAACAACGACTGGTGGGAGGAGTTTCACAGACGACCTCATCATCGTCGTCTCTGCAACGCTTGCCAAGGACAGAAGTAACTGGATATCGTTGGTACTGCGAAGTCATAGTAAAAGTATATGAAAAAGGAGTAGGGTGTGATTTAGAAGACTTTTTGATCTTGCAAGGAAGACAGAAGCAGCGGACGACCCATTCTTATAACCGCGCGAACGACCACCCAAGCATGAGCACCTACCCCGAATCTCGGCACGACCTCAAGGACTTACCCAGACTAGACACCTCATTGCTGACCCAAGCAGACAACCCTTGTCGAAGAGAACAGACAAATCCGGACAACAAGAGAGCAAGACATATGACGATACCCCAGCCAGAACGAATCGCCGAAAGCAAGTCACCAGGAACGGAATCACGTGAGAATCCCACGCCCCAAGACCTCATGACCGACGACACCTCATGGCAAGATTCAGTCTGACCGACATCCAGTCTGACCGACACGCAACATTCAGACAGCCCGACATGCACGCGTGTATACACACACGAATCACTCATCTTGTCCCGCCAATAACCCTACCGAATCACCCAGCTTGACGAATCAGTTCAGATCGTCAGCCCCATTGACGAATGAGCTCGTACGAAGCCAGAAAGCCAGAGGACACCCGACCGAGGACCCGATCCGTATGAATGACCTAAGAGTTAGAAGGAAAATAAACGACGAATCAGCTCGCGCCCGAAAAACAAACTTCGCGAATAAACAAAACGTTGGATTCATGCTATCCGAATCACCCAATCTATCTAGGCGTAAACAAAATGAATCATGTACCCGAATCACGCAAGGAATGCACCGCGACCCCCGCATATGGTAAAATCTAGAGTTTACTTACCGAAATCAGCAGAATGACTCACACGCGCACCATGTGGAAAGATTCTTGAGGATTTTAGCGAAATCTGCGACGAAAAACAAAAGAAAGTCAGAACGACCGAAACGAGCAGGACAAGCAAGCAAGCCAAGCATCACGAATCCACGAACGACTGCGTACCCAAACAGACGTACCCGGACGAGATCAGCGTACGCAATGACGCGACGACATGCGGGAAAAAGAGAAAGAAAAAGTGAGTCCAGGTCTTCAGTTATATATTTTTTTTTTAATATTTCGATGCCCTCGGAGTCTATTTTATTCAGTTATTTATTCATCGAACAATTAATTTATTTATTATTTTCGATCGATTTCATAATGTATTTTTATCTGACATACATTTCATTTATCATCTCAGTAACTTATTCCCTTTTATTCAGATCGGACATTATTATTTTTTTTTGGCGATCTTCGATGGACACTTATTTTGCGTTTTGGATATTGTTTGACTATTTTATTTTTATTCGATATATTATTTTATTATACCTTTTATTTTACT
>RBNK01000964.1:0-18775 GCA_003990785.1 Endogone sp. FLAS-F59071
GAGGAGACTGAGTTATACAACTAATAATCATATCTATCTAGACTAGCAAAGTGATAGAAGTAACTAACCTTGAAGAAATAGCTAGAGAAGATAAAAAATTTGAATTAACCAGAGTTAATATCACAAAAGTTATAACAGATCTTAAGTATATACTCAAGTCGGCAAATAAAAAAGCTTATATATTTGGAGAACAACTTAGCAAAAAAGAAAAGAAGGAATTGAAATCACTCATTGATGAATACTATAACATCTTTATAACAACTTTTAAGGAGATTAACCTAAAGCTACTAAAGTGTTAAAATTTGATCTTCGAATGTGTTTGAAGTAAAGAGTGCACTGGCTTATGAAGCCAATATGCATGTATTTATTAATGCTAAATTATGATTGGTCGATACAAAACAAAGATCGTCTAAGCCACGATTAAGTGATATAACAATCGATCATTGATAGGAGAGATATAATAAGCTAATAATTTCAACACTCCCTCTGCTTAACATATCTCAATAAAAATAAATAAATAAAAATAAAAATAAAAGAATAAAAATAAAATGTTCAACTGTATATTACAAATGGCATTCATAAAGTACATTTACTGCAAATAATTATATATAAAATACTACTTGAGTGATAAGAATGACGTGGTAAAGGAAATAGAAATTTTAAAAAAAAAGTTAGTTATATAAGCCCATTTTTGCGATCAACATTTCAAGTCTTGGTCGCACAAGTGGCTTAGTTAATGCATCAGCAATTATTTCATCTGTTGCCATATAAATGATATCTATCACCTTTGATTCAACTTTCTCTCGAATAAAGTAGTGCTGAATGTCAATATGCTTTGATCGAGCATGATTAATTGGATTTTTGGTGAGGGCGATTGCTGATTGGTTGTCTTCAAATAAGGTTGTTGCACAATTAGGCAAATATCCTAGCTCATCTAATAGAGTGTATAGCCAAATGGCTTCTTTTGTCGTATGTGCTAATGCCATATATTCTGCCTCAGTTGTTGATAGGGCAACGGTTGGTTGGCATTTGCTTGACCAGCTGATGGCTCCTCCTGATAGGTTGAATATATAGCCCATGGTTGATCGTCATGTATTAATATCTCCTTCCCAGTTGGTATCACTGAAACTGATCAGTCTTAGATCTTGATTGCATCCAAGGTACAGCTTATAATTGGCTGTTCCTTTAATATATCTTAATAATCATTTGAGGGTATAGTGATGTTCTTACATTGGATTGGCCGAAAATTGACTGATGATGCTGACAGCAGTAGCTAGATTAGGTCTCATCCTGATCATCAGGTATATTATGCTACCGATCATTTGTCTGAATAGACTTTGGTCTGCGGATTTTCTCCCTTCAGCTTTGAGTTGAATGGATGGATCAAGAGATGTACTGATTGGCTTAGCATCTGTCATGTTAAACCTTGTAATAATTTGATTGGTGAAGTGGCTTTGATCAATTGTGATCATGTGTATTTTTCGATCATGTATGACTTGAATACCCAAAAAAAGTTTAATTTCGCCACAGTCCGTCATATCGAATACATTGCTAAGTTCTGTCTTGAATTTGTTTATTGTTTCTATCGAATCAGCTAGAATTAGTAGATTGTTGACATATATGGCAATAATTATCAGCAATTGATTGTCTTGTCTTCTTCTTAGATAAATGCTGTAATCTGATTGTAGTCTTGTAAAATTTGATTGGCTGAGGTAGTTGTCGATCTTCTAATTTCACATACGAGGTGATTGCTTTAGTCTATATAATGATCGATTGAGCTTATACATAGCTCTCGGTGATAGCTCCGATTGGTTGATTCCTTCAGGTACCATCATGTAGATCTCTTCATCAAGATCGCTGTTCAGAAACGCAGTTTTTACATCCATTTGGTGAATTTCTAAGTTTAGGGTTGCTCTGATCGATAAAAGTGCCCTGATCGACATGAATTTTGCCACAGGAGCAAATGTTTCATCGTAATCAATTTCTTGCTGTTGTGAATATCCCTTAGCTACTAATCTCGCTTTGTACCTGGCAACCGATCCATCAGTGTTGAGCTTCTTTTTAAAAACCCATCTGCATTCAATCGGCTTGCATTCCACAGGCACCTCAGATACAATTGTCCATGTATCATTATTCTTAAGTGATTTAAGCTCTTGATTGATCACTTCCTCCTAAAGCTTTGCGTCAGGCAGAGAAATTGCCTCCTTGTAGGTCATTGGGTCATTGGTCAATTTAATTAAATTAGCTTCTGACATGTGATCTTGCCAAATTTGTAGAGCTTCTATGTCTATCAATTGTTCGATTGGCTCCCAGGTGTTGTCGTCATCATCATAGCCTAGCCATTTAACCAGATATTATCTTTTTTCATCAATCTTGCATTCTCTGATGATTGCTTCAATGACATATTCTTGATCTTCTGGGTTGATGATTGTTAGGGATTTTAATATAATAGATTCATCAAATGTGACGTCGCGGCTGATCTCTATCCTCCTATTGGTTGGATCCCAGAGCCTGTATGCCTTTTTTTCATCATGATAGCCAATCATTTTAAGCTTTTTGGATCGGGGCGCCAGTTTCAACCTTTTTCCCTTATGAATATGCATATATGCATCAGCCCATATGACATGCAAGTATAAGAGTGATAGATATAAAAAGCAGCAACAAACACTTGCAGAAATATAACAAACAACCATGCCCTGATTCAACAATGATGAATACCTCCGAAGCCGAGTCATCGAAGCATACTAAGCCTTAGAAGACCCTCCATCTAAACTATTACCTGAGGAAGGATCTGCCCTACAAAGGACTCAAATAATAATGAAAAACATCGACATTGCTCAGAAACAACAAACACAAGATGAATTTCAGACCTACTATAAGATCACTAGGATCTGGGAAGAAGATCTCGAACATGTATGGGACCGACAACATGCAGAAGCATGCAAACAAGCATTACATCAAGGGATTCCCCTCCAATCTCAAAGGATTGCCCTCCGGATTTACGGACTCTTCTAGTTCTGACCAGCCACCTTGAAAAGACTTACCAAAATTAGACTATCTGCATTTCACCAACTGTCTCAAAATGCCTTTGAGAAACTTAAAGAAGAAATCCATGTATTACAAAGAGATTTCGACCAATTGGAACAGTTCCTTGATTTGTAAAACCTTTTAACCATCTTAAACCTTTCAACTGTCTTAAATCTTTAACCATCTTAAATCTATAACTTATATAACTCATTATATTACATAAATTCATAATTAGTTTATATTTTAAATAGCCAATAGTTTTCTGAGTAGTAACCTGGGCAGCTACCCATATAGCACCTCAAGAATTTGTATAAATATCCCTCAAATCTTTATTCAATAAATCTTAGTTCAATAGCAGTACACACTCAAGATCCCTTTGAGAGCTAAAGATCTCACCCCTTCTACATACATCAAGAGCACTAAAGACTATAAGTCTGAAATTCACAATTAATAATCTTATAAAAAAATAAAGTACTTTCAATACCTTAGAAACCTTGCAACGTACTCAGAGATTCCTAAGTCCAATGTGAATTAGTATCATCAGACACTTTCTCAAAGGCAGTTTAGGAGAAACCTCCTAACAACTTGGTAGCAGTGGTAACGAAAAACTGTTATAATAATCAGAAATATACTACTAATATTTTACAAAAGGCCTAGAATTACTAATTCCTTTTTAGATATGACTGATGTACTCAGAGTACTACTAAAAACACTATACACATCTTACTTCCAACAGCCAGAGAGGCTATATACATCATAGAACCCTTCAAGTGGACACAATATCAGCAACTGCTATGAAGCACTGATTCAACAATAGTAGCTCATTTACAAGATGAAACATACCTTGAACTCTACAATGAACTTTTAGAAGAATTCGAAAATCCTCTTACAACTGAAGCCTACTTCGAAGCATTTCAAGATTTTCTCTACGAAAACATCAAAGGAGATTATGACATTGTTTCCATCACATGAGCTGAACACCAATTCACCAACCTTACAACTACCATACAAGGATATAATAATCGACAAGTTATCAAAGAGTGGATTACCAACTCGCAATTTGACTACTCAACACATCGAGGCACCGTCTACTACAGAATTGCAAATAGATTATTCGAGAAATTAGTAGCAGAAGACCTCACACAATTTGCCAAAACAACACCATTAGGATCAACTGTATCTATCATACCACTATCTATCAAGGATCCTATCAATCTCACAACATCTATATTCTGATATACACCCAGACTGAGCAAACCAACATTTAGAGAAGTAACTAACATAAGCGACTTATACAAACCTGATACAACTGTCTATCATGATGCCGATACTGCATTTATTGAAGACGCCGATACAACCATTCGAAGAATTACACTCCAAGCTAACATACTGGAAGAATCGGAAGACCTCGACTTAGAAGACGAAATATTTGATTATGAAGTTAGAGAATACATTCAACAAACAGACAGAGGAGAAAACGAACTACCAACATCACCACTACTCGCACCAACTACAGTTACTGATATAATGGCTGACGCCGCAATCACTGCACTGACTACACAAGTAGCAGCCTTAACTACACTTGTAGGACAAGTAGCATAACTCAGCCAGACAACTAAAGCAGTCAATCTACAACCTTTTGATGGAGAAGCAAAAGAAGTTGCCACATTCATATTAGCCATTGAAGCCAATTACAATGCCAACAGCTGGAATGATGATCGAGTACCAGACGATAGACTCACCAACAACATCAATCATACACCTGAACAAGTATATACCAAGTCATATGCACAGGTCAACAAAATTGCTAGATTTCTCAGAAAATCGGCAGCAATCTGATGGCAAAATCTGCCTAGAAAACCTTTGACCTGGCAAGATATAACTTTGGTAGCTGCTCAAGTAGCTAATGCAGCCCAACCAGGATATCCAAACATCCCTGTTCAACAAGGTCTTAGATCCTTACTGATTGACAAGTTCTGCAGTAGCGCACATATCGCAAAAGTAAAGAAATGACTAGCCATAGCAAGATTCAACACTGAAGGAAACAAAACCTTTGAAGCCTTCGCCACAGAAATTGATGCTGATCTCATCATCATTGGAATGCCATATAACAATGATAATCACATCACTTATGGTGCACGAGCTGATACTTTATTCAAAACCCTTCCACAGTGGCTGGAAACTTACATTAAGGAGAGAGGGAGCTCATGTGCTCATGAACAATGGTGTTTCGGCATGGTTATCAAATCAGCATATACAATTTTATCAGCACAACAAACACGAACAGAAAACAGGAATCAAAACTCTGGCTCAAGCAGCAAACCAACAACTGATACTTACCATCAAGGAGGATTCAACCTCTGAGGAGGATTCAGAGGAGGATAAGGAAACTACAACAATAACTCGACATGGTGAAACAATTTCAAGAAGGATGAAAACAAGGATGACTGGAAGAAAACAAAGACCTGCTTCAACTGTGGAAGATGAGGACATATCGCACCTAAGTGTAGAAGTATTCACACTATTTCGGGAGAAAAGATCACAAAAGAAGAAATCAAAGGCACAAGCAAAAGCATGACTGCCAAAAAAGAAATGGATCCTAGAGATATCAGCCAACTATACATAATTGAAGAAAAATATGGCCAAGGATACTGCAAGTTAAACAAGCAAGAACAAATTACCCTCATCAATTAGAATATGGTACAAACAAGATGCCCATTCTGTGATCAACACATCTATTATGCAGAACACATGTGCAACTGTTCAACAACTCACCTCATACCGGATGGAACCAAAATAGAAGACTTCCTCATCATCAAAAAGAAGGATCAAAGAATAAAACCATAACCAAGACACCAACAGATGCCACCAATGAACAATAGACTCTACTATGGCAAAAACCTACACCTATATGCCAACAATATTAGAGAAATTTATAACATTTTCTGGAGAAGCTATCAATACGTTGGTAAAGGAAAGTTCTGGGGAGACAAGAAGAGATATGAACAAGGAGTATATTGAGACAAAATCTACCCACAAGATCTTTGGACTGTCCATGACTCATCTACTATCGATAGCAAGGGATGCGACCTAGCCTACAATGGCACTTGGCAAGAACTGACTGATATTGAAGAAGGAAGGCAAGAAGATAAAGAAGAAGAACAGGAAGAATCATCAGAAGATGAATGACTATACATAATACAAGAAACCAACAACGAAACCAACTTCCTAGTTGAAAAGAAGCACCCAGATGCTATAATACCTACCAAAGGAATAGCAAACTCTGCAGGATATAACATCCATGCAAATGAAGATGCACTAATCCCACCAGGATCAATTTTTCTGATCAAGACAGGAATCACTCTAAAGCCGCCAACTGGAACTTATATACAAATCCTAGATAAAAGCAGCAAAATCAAGGAAGGAATCTCGATCAAGGCAGGAGTTATTGATGCAGACTATACTGGCAAAATTATACTTGCAGTCCACAACTTATCAGCTCACTGCAAATACTATATCACCAAAGGAGCCAAGCTAGTACAATTCATATTTATCAAACTAGACAACTCAGTAACAGCCAAAGTTGTAAAACAGCTTCCGAAAACTGAATGTGCTGCAGGAGGATTCGGATCAACTGACAAAAAGAAACCTATACTTACCAAGGAGGAACGATAGTACCTAAAAATGATACAAGGAATAGTACCATATGGATACTGTCCTTATGGAAACAGAACCTACTGTGCAGACAATGCCTGGAAATACTGGAGTTGTATTGAAGAAAGCAAAAAACCACAAATCCAACAATTAGCAAAGGAGGAAGAAGAAGCAAAACAAGTATGCAAAGCTATAAAATTACCAACTAAGGAGAAGAAAACGGATTGGTCAATTGAAGATACAACAGATATGTGGTCTATTGAAGAAATGAAAGTGGAAGAAATAGAAGAAAAAGTAGAATACAGAACCTTATCATCACTCAGAAAAAAGACAGAACTTCTTTTCTACAAAGGAACAATGAAGAATGAAACAGTCAACGTACTGATCGACAGTAGAGCAACATGTAATTTTATCAGCAGACAGCTGGCCAATCAACTCAAAGTAATCAAGTCACCTTGCAAAGCAGCAATGATTGTAGAAGTCGCCGATGGAGGAACCCAATGAGTTACCTATACCACCAAGAACCTTCTGATATCAATCGAATCATACCAGGATGCATTGAATTTCGAAATCATAGGTATGCTCGGACCAAGTATAGTATTCAGGAAGAGTTGGCTAGATCAGAAGAATCTAAACATTGACTGGCCAAGTAGAACTATGGAGTTTACTCATCAAAACAAGGACATCAAATTGGTCTTCAAATCAAGAAATAGCAAGATCTGACTCTACTTAGCTAAAAAATTCTACCAATATCTCGAAAAAGATGATATAGTTTACTGCTGCATTATTATAGAAAAGGACATTGCTAAAATTACCACCGAAATGGACATAGATATTAATAGCCTGGACATATCTTTACAACCACTTATTACTGAATTCGCAAACTGATTTCCTATAAACTTACCAGAAGGACTACTACCAAAACGAAGTATTGATCACTGAATTGACTTAATACCTGGCGCAGAACCACTATTCAAGAAAATTTATCAATTATTTGGACCAGAGTTATAAGAACTCAAGAAGACTCTAGAAGAATTAATTGAATGAGGATCTATTCAACCTAGCACATCACCTTTCGGAGCACCTATTATATTTGTCAAAAAAAAAGATGGAATTAGAATGTGCATTGACTATCGACAACTTAACAATATAACTATCAAGAACTGATACGTATTACCCAACATCATGGAATTATTTGACCGACTCAAAGGAGCAACTATATTCTCAGTAATTAACTTATAATCAGGATATCATCAGATCCGCATTGCCAAAGAAGATATTCTGAAAACAGTATTTAGAACTCAATACGGACATTATGAATGGAAAGTCATGCCTTTTGGACTGACAAATACACTTGCAACATTCCAAGGACTGATGAATGACATATTCAGACCACTACTCGATGAATTCGTAGTTGTCTACATCGATGACATACTGATCTATAGCAAAACAAAAGAAGAACACTTACAACATCTCCGCTAAGTACTGGAGATCCTGAGAAAACATCAGTTGTACGCTAAACTCAGTAAGTATAACTTTTTACAAAAAGAAGTTGCATATCTTAGACACTGAATCAATGAACAAGGCATTCTAGTCAACCCTGTAAAAATCGAGGCAATTAAGAAATGGGAGAAACTAACAATAATTAAGGAAATACAATCCTTCTTAGGACTAGCAGGATACTACCGACAGTTTATCAAGAACTATATAGGAATTGTAGCATGTCTACATGATCTAACAGTTATAGGCACAAATGTTATTCAAGAATGGAATGACAACCATGACACAGCCTTCAAAATTTTAAAAGAAAAGTTAACAACTGCACTAGTTCTCAGAAGCCCAGATCAGAACCTACAATTTATAATAACTACCGATGCCTCAGATTATGCAATTGGAGCCATACTTTTACAGGAAAACCAACCTATCGCCTACCATTCAAGAAAAATGATACCTGCAGAAAGAAACTACCCTGTTCATGAAAAGGAATTACTCACAATAATTGACACAACACAGGCTTGGAGACACTATCTGATAGGCAACAAATTCTTGATCTATACAGATCATGAATCACTCAAATACCTAAACAAACAACCGACCCTCTCTACCCGACAAGCGTGATAGATAGATCATCTCAACAATTATCACTTCGAAATAATCTACAAACTGGGGAAGCTAAATGTTATAGCAGATGTATTATTCTGCCAACAACAGGAGGATGAACAAATCAAAGCCATTATTGAAATCATAGACAACTAGATACAAGAAATTCAAGAAGAAGTTCAGTTAGACAAAGAAGTGCAGAAAATCATAGAAGAAATCAACACCAAACTAGATATGACAAACAAATTCAAAATCCGAAACAACAATCTCTATTATGAAGATCGACTCTTCATACCATCAAATCTTTGTATCAAGATTCTACAAGAACACTACGATATACCCTTAGCAGGCCACTTTGAATTTGATAAAACTTATGAAGTACTTACCAGAAACTTTTACTGGCCGAAAATGTTTACAAGCACCAAGAGCTTCATAGCCTCTTGTGATACTTGTCAATGTAACAAAACACTTTGACAATCACCTGCCGGACTATTGCAACCACTACCTGTACCTGCCGAAAAATGGGAACAAATCAGTATGGATTTCATTGTTCAACTACCAAAGACAATATTCAGGAAAAATGCAATAACCATCTTCATCGATTGACTTAGCAAACAAACTCACTTTGTTGCAAGCAAAACAACTGATACTGCACTAGAGGTAGCAAAAATATTTTTTGACAATATTTTTTGCCTACATGGATTATCACGAATTATTATCTGCAACCGAGATCCAAAGTTTACAAGCAACTTTTGACAATCACTATTTAAGATACTTGAAACAAAAATAGCACTCTTAACTGCATTTCACCCACAGACCGACGGATAAACAGAACACATGAACCAGATATTGGAACAAATGCTTAGAACTTATGTCAACTATTGACAGAATGATTGGGACGAACACTTAACTGCCACCGAATTTGTATGCAATAATGCTCAGCAAAAGTCAACAAAACTATTGCTATTCTTCCTGAATTATGGCTATCATCCACTGACACCAGCAACTCTGTTATTGGAAAAAGTTGAATCAACAGTACAAGCCATTGATGACTTCACCATACGAATGACCAACCTGCTGACCAAAGTACAAGATGCAATTCACGAAGTACAAGTACAATAGACAAGATATGCAAACGAAAAAAGGTATGAAGAATCATTTGAGATAGACGAAATGGTCTTACTGTCCTCAAGACATATCACATTGTGACAATTATCTAATCAACCTTCAAAGAAACTTCAGAACAAGTTTCTTGGACCATTCAAGATTATCACAAAAATATCAGCTGTTGCTTACAAACTGGAGTTACCATCAATAATGAAGATTCACCCCGTGTTTCATGTATCACTACTGAAATGTTACATACCAAATAACGATGATCTATTTCCGGACAGACAAGTCATACCACCCATACCAATTTTGGTCAATGACATAGAAGAATTCAAAGTAGAAGAAATCTTAGATCAATGGATTACCAAACAGGGCAACAGATCGACACCGCAATACCTAATCAAGTGGAAAGGATACCCCTTACATGATGCAACATGGGAACTACTTAGCAATCTGACAAACGCAGATGAAGCACTAGAAAAATATCACAAGTCCTTACAGAAATAGCATGGACGCTATTTTCTCAAAGAGGGAAGAGTTATAAGAGTGATAGATATAAAAAGCAGCAACAAACACTTGTAGAAACATAACAAACAATCATGCCCTGATTCAACAATGACGAATACCTCCGAAGCCGAGTCATCGAAGCATACCGAGCCTTAGAAGACCTTCCATCTGAACTATTACCTGAGGAAGGATCTGCCCTATGAAGGACTCAAATAATAATGAAAAACATTGACATTGCTCAGAAACGACAAACACAAGACGAATTTCAGGCCTACTATAAGATCGCTAGGATCTGGGAAGAAGATCTTGAACATGTATGGGACCAATGATATACAGAAGCATGCAAACGAGCATTACATCAAGGGATTTCCCTCCAATCTCAAAGGATTGCCCTCCGAATTTATGGACTCTTCCAGTTCTGACCAGCCACCTTGAAAAGACTTACCAAAATTGGACTATCCGCATTTCACCAACTGTCTCAAAATGCCTTTAAGGAACTTAAAGAAGAAATCCACGTATTACAAAGAGATTTCGACCAATTGGAACAGTTCCTTGATTTGTGAAACCTTTTAACTATCTTAAACCTTTCAACCATCTTAAATCTTTAACCATCTTAAATCTATAACTTATATAACTCGTTATATCACATAAATTCATAATTAGTTTATATTTTAAATAGCTAATAGTTTTCTGAGTAGTAACCTGGGCAGCTACCCATATAGCACCTTGAGAATTTATATAAATATCCCTCAAATCTTTATTCAATAAATCTTAGTTCAATAGCAGTGCACACTCAAGATCCCTTTGAGAGCTAAAGATCTCACCCCTTCTACACACATCAAGAGCGCTAAAGACTATAAGTCTGAAATTCACAATTAATAATCTTATAAAGAAACAAAGTACTTTTGATACCTTAGAAACCTTGTGACATACTCAGAGATTCCTAAGTCCAATGCAGATTAGTATCATCAGATGCTTCCTCAAAGGCAGTTTAGGAGAAACCCCCTAACAGCAAGTTACTGATATCAGGCTTGTGACCGTGCTATAATTCAAATGGTAAAGCACTCTCCTTATTGGCTCACGTTGGCAATCGGTTGTGTAAATATATAGCACTTGTGGCAAGTTCTGCCCAAAGTTCGTCAGGTATACCGGCAGTAATTTTAACTGCCTGGATTGACTCCATCAATGTCCAGTTATATTGTTCGGCTATACCATTTTGTTGCAGCATGTCCAGCGTCATCATTTCATAATGAATTCCGTTTTTGATTAAAAATTTATATATCTCGGTATTTACATACTCTCCTCCTCTATCTGATCGGAGAATCTTGAGTTTTCGGCCCGATTGTATCTCGGTGAACACCTTGAATGTCCGGAATCAATCAAATGTATCACTTTTGTTATCAATAAAATATGTTGTGACATAGTGAGTGGCGTCATCGATGAATGTTAATATATATTTTGCTCCATTGACTGATAGCATGGGCATCAGCCCACACAGATCTGAGTACACCCTTCCGATAGACTCTATCAATCAATTTTTCACGTGTCCGAATGGCTTGCAGTGTGACTTTATGTGTTCACACCTGGTGTATATTTCGATTTGTCTGGTTGACAGCCACATATCTCTGAGCCCTGTGACAAATTTATTGATTGATTGCAGAGTATTTTGGCCCAGATGGCCTAGTCAGTGATGCCATAATATATAGTCATCAATCTTGGAATCAGCGATGTTTACTTCTAGCTCTAACTCTGGTGATATCGATAAATGAAATAGGTCGCCATCGGCTTGTCCGATTTTAATTTCCTTATGATCCGCACCAATTTTAATTACTGATCCGTCGCTCTTGAAGGTTATGTCATTTCCATCACATGTCAATGCCTACACAGATATTAAATTTCTGGT
Organism: Endogone sp. FLAS-F59071; assembly: GCA_003990785.1. NCBI lineage: Eukaryota > Fungi > Mucoromycota > Endogonomycetes > Endogonales > Endogonaceae > Endogone > Endogone sp. FLAS-F59071. The sequence continues at coordinate 12,302 of RBNK01000964.1, forward strand.
GATCTCTGGTACATATAAGACGTCCCGTAATTTCAGCTCGTTGTTGAGCTCAATTATCCTAACATGCGTCGCACATAATTTCTCGTTCTCTACACATGTGACCAAGCCATCATACTTAGCTACCATCTCAAAAATCTCCAATTAGTTGAACATATGTTGCATAGTGCCTGAATTGATGATAGCGCCAATCACTAGATTTGCTTCGGCTCTTGGTTTAGCCTTTTCTTTTTCTGTTTTTACCCAATCATTAAATTTATTACATTGAAATATTCTGTGTTCTCCCTCATAGATGTAATATTTCTGAGGGTGTCCCTAAAAATTCCTGCCTCGATTGGCTCCGCAATTGCCACCTCGGTCGCCTCTATCATTATGACCTCCTCGATTGTTTCTGTTATTGTTGTTATAGCCTTAGCTTCATCTGGCGCTTCCACCTCGATTGTTGCAACCACCACCTCAGTAGCCGCCTTGGTCACCGCCTCAGTATCCACCTCGGTCACCGCCTTGGTAGTCGCCTCGGTCTGTCGTGTGGGCTTCGTTGCACCTTTGTTTATTATCCGGGTCGAACCTGATGCATGTGAGTTGTAAAGCCTCCAGCGTAGTCAGCATATTCTCCTGCGCAAGTATTAATTCCCGGTACCTAGGGCTTAGACCTTAGAGATATTGCGGTATAGCTTCTATGTCGGTCATATCTTTAATTTGTGCCATAATTCGGTTGAACACATCATTATAATCTTCGATCGATCCTTTTTGCTTCATCATCGCAAGCTTATCACACATTTATAATAATTGTTCCATTGGTGCATATTTTTGCATCATAGCCTCTTTAAGCTCATTCCACAAATCAAATTCTCCTAATGTATTCATGTGCCTCCATAGCCATATTCTAGCATTGCCTGTAATTTTACTAATCACTGCATTGACTTCCTCCTTTTATACTGATAGATTGGCACTGGTGATAAATTGCTCTATGGCATCAAAATAATCGAACAATCTGGGTGCGCCACCTAACCCATCGAATTTGTTGATCAATCTCAGATACTCCTTCACCAGATCATTAAGCTTTGTTGATGTTGTTGGTGATAGCGATGGTGATTGTGGCGTGTTGCCTTCTGTAGCTGCACTCTGATTGGTTGGTGTGCTAGGTGATGTATTTGTTTTGTCGATTTTTGCCATCAATTTGCCCATTAGGGTTGTCAGTGTGTCTAATTTATCTTCCTGATTTCTGATCATTATAGCCATCTGTTCCTATTGATCGAGGCTAAATGCAATATTACTCTGATGGTTGCTATCCAATCCTTCATCGTCATCATCAGGGGGTTGATATCTGTTGTCTGTTTTTGATCCAGACCACAATCTTGTCGATCTTGTTGCTGATGATGATGATGTATATAGGTTATCCATTTCGTTATGTCATTAAATGCTATGTCGTTACATGTTGTTTATCATATTGCTTTATCGCGGTATTGTTTGTTGCGTTGTTTATCACATTGTTTAACATGTTGTTTACAATTTTAAATAAATGCTTACTGTAATCGCAGTTGTAACTGCTATGATTGCATAGATGATTGTATAGATCTCAGGTTGTCAAGCTGTAATTTAAGCAGCTCAGGGCTCATAACCTGTTGAAATTTGATCTTCGAATATGTTTGGAGTAAAGAGCACACTGGCTTATAAAGCCAATATGCATGTATTTATTAATGCTAAATTATGATTGGTCAATATAAAACAAAGATCATCTAAGCCATGATTGAGTGACATAACGATCGATCATTGATGGGAGAGATATAATAAGCTAATAATTTCAACATAAAGTACTTCTATTATATTAATATTCAAGGACATCTGCCAATCAAATATGTATCATACTGAACACCACCTGCTTATATCGAATAGCAATAAAAAGAAATTAATAACATAATCAAAGAGGGAATAACAGCTGAAACAGACAGCCTATAGGGATTTCTAAATATTATTATACTAAAGAAAAGATTAGAAGCTGAAACCTTTGCTCTAAGAATATGTATCAATTTTAGAAAACTTAATAATATTACCAAGAGAGATGCCTTTTCAATACTAAGAATCAATAATACCTTTCAAAAATACCAGTCTGAGCAAGTCTTTATACAACTTTCGATATAACTAGCAGATATTATTAGATAGAACTTAATAAAGAATTGCAGGAGATTGCCTTATTTATAATACTGTAAGGTTATTGAAAATATTTACAAATACCATTTGGACTCAAGAATACTCTAGTAAGCTTTTAGAAAATGATAACTAAGATTTTCAAAGATCTTGTAGGAAAAATACTACTATGTAGTTTATATTAATAATATTATAATATTTATAGTAATATTTTCGGATTATATTAAGGCATTATATAAAGTATTCAACTAAATGAGGATAGAGAGTCTTTATTTAAAACTGAAGAAGTATATATTTGCCACCGAAAAAGTTATAATACTTAGATACATTATTGACAAAAAAGGAATCTGAACTGATCCAGCTAAAGTAGAAGCTATCACTAAATTCAAATGATCTACAAACTAAATAGAAATATATACCTTTCTAGGACTAGCCTTATACTACTGATAATATATATAAAATTTTGTGAGTCTAGCTAAACCCCTATATATAACCTTAATAAAAAGCTATAATTAGATAAAAATTAATAAAGAATAAAGTAAACTTGAGCAAGAAGCACTCAATGCATTAAAGAAGGCTCTAGCAACTACATTTGTACTGGTGAAACCAAACTAGATAAAGCTTTTCAAGTTATATATAGATACAAGTATAGTAGGAGTAGGTGCAATCCTTTTGCAAGATGATACCAAAGGCCTAAAATAAGTAATTTATTATACAAGCAGAGAAACCTATGGTATCAAAAAGAATTATGAATTAACTAAACTAGAGTGTCTCACAGTTATATAGGTAGTCAAGTAGTTTAGATATTATCTTATTAGACAATATTTTGAAGTTATTATAGACTATTCAACACTTAAATAGTTGTTCAATAGATCTGATTCAAGTAGAATATATGCATGTTAGATTATAATGCTTCAAGAATATGACTTCATAATAAAATTCAGAAAAGAGAAGATGAACTAAAATGCTGATGCACTTAGCAGAATATTATTATTGGATGCCTAAGGTAGAGTATAATAATGAATATAACATTATACTATGATTTAGTAATTTGATTGATAAGAAGAGAAGTCAGAGAAGTCAGAGAAGATATAGAGAAATGAATAAAGAACATTTTATTAATTACAGGCAGACAGTATAAAATTCAAAATAATTTATTATATCATAAAAAAGAGGGATATATTATTCTAGTAATTCAGGAGAAGAACATATTAAACATTTTATTATTAGCATATAATCATCTATTATCTAGATATGTAGGTTAGGACAATACTTTGTATTAACTTAGAAATATAGCATAGTAGCCCAGAATGCAAGATAATATAACCAACTTTATACAAAACTGTGACACATATCAAAAATAAGCAAGAGCAAAAGATATGCCCTGAGCTGCTTCTATAACCATCAAGGCTGAGCTATTTTCATACATTGGAATAGATATCATAAGACCTATGCTAATAACATTAACAGAAAAAAGATATATCATTTTAGTAGTCAATTTTTTTATAAAATATCCAGAGGTAATAGCAGTTGAAGATATAGATATATAAACTGTAGCTAAGTTTCTATATATCAACATTATCTACAGATATGGAGTACTAAAGGAAATAACTAGTGACCAAGGCATAGAGTTTCTAAACAAGCTAATCAGGGAACTTGAGTAGACTTACCATATTAAGCATATCCAAATAACATTATATCACTCACAAGAAAATGATTAAACTAAATGTACCAATCAGATAGTCAAGAATCATAGAACTATTATCTTGATAGTACCCTTTTTGCAGTTTGAACTATTCATCAGATATTAACAAAGTTTAGCCCCTTTGAACTTGTGTATAGAAGATTGTCAAACTAAGAGTTTCACTATCCTGAAAAAGATATTAGAACATATAATAATTGTTTATAAGCTTATATCACACAGGATATCAGCAGATTATAATTAATTTAAAAAAAGACATCTATATTTATTGATAAGGTATAGGAGAGACAATGGATGAACTAAAACAAGAAAGCAAATGCAACCTCCTTGTATATTGGAAATCAAGTTCTTATATACTGGAATATTGTAGAATCATTATAGTCAGCTAAATTGTAACTGAAATAGGAAGGACTATACTATATATAAGCTATAAAAGAAAGTATAATTTGACTTAGAAGACTCAATGATTCCATCCTCTCCACTCCAGTCTACTGAAGCAAGGTTAAGGTTTACTATACCCAACAAGTACAGTCCAAAGAAGAATATAGAAAAAGCTATAAAGGAAGCACTAATAAAGGGATCCGAGACTATTGATTAGATATCTCTTAATGTAAGGGGGTTTCTCCTAAACCGCCTGTGAGGAAGCGTCTGATGATACTAATCTGTGTTGGACTTAGGAATCTCCAAGTACGTCGCAAGGTTTCTAAGATATCGAAAGTACTTTGTTTCTTTATAAGATTATTAATTGTGAATTTCAGACTTATAGTCTTTTAGCGCTCTTGATGTGTGTAGAAGGGGGTGAGATCTTTAGCTCTTAAAGGGATCTTGAGTGTGCACTGCTATTGAACTGAAGTTTATTGAATAAAGAATTGAGGGATATTTATATAAAATTCTCGAGGTGCTATATGGGTAGCTGCCCAGGTTATTACTCGGAGAACTATTGGCTATTCAAAATATAAACTAATTATGAATTTATATGATATAACGAGTTATATAAGTTATGGATTTAAGATGGTTAAAGATTTAAGACGGTTGAGAGATTTAAGATGGTTAAAAGGTTTCACAAATCAAGGAACTGTTCCAATTGGTCGAAATCTTTTTATATTATGCGGATTTCTTCTTTAAGTTCCTCAAAGGCCATTTGGGATAGTTGGTGAAATGCGGATGGTCCAATTTTGGTAAGTCTTTTTAAGGCAGCTGGTCGGAACTGGAAGAGTCCGTAAATCCGGAGGGCAATCCTTTGGGATTGGAGTGGGATTCCTTGATGTAGTGCTTGTTTGCATGCTTCTGCATGTCGTCGGTCCCATACATGTTCAAGATCTTCTTCCCAGATCCTTGCGATCTTATAGTAGGCCTGAAATTCGTCTTGTGTTTGTTGTTTCTGAGCAATGTCAATGTTTTTCATTATTATTTGAGTCCTTCGTAGGGTAGATCCTTCCTCAGGTAGTAGTTCGGATAGAGGGTCTTCTAAGGCTCAATATGCTTCAATGACTCAGCTTCGGAGGTATTCGTCATTGTTGAATCGGGGCATGGTTGTCTGTTATATTTCTGCAAGTGTTTGTTGCTGCTTTTATATCTATCACTCTTACACTTAACCAAGAGGAAAACCCTGAAAAACTTCTCTTACTTAGTTAGCAATACTATAAGTGGTTATATTATCAAAATTATATAATAGATACTACAATCTAGTTTTATCAAAGTTGAGCTCAAAGTCTATATCATAAAAATAAAAAGTAAAAAGTAATACTATCTAAATTTATAAAAGATATGGTTGATAAGATCTATATACTTTTCCTTAGCTATAAATAGCTCTTTTTAGGATTTTATAAAAGAACTATTAACATTTCTAAACTCACTCTTATTGAAATTATACAAATCTATCAAGCTATAGAAGAAGAGATTGCCTTGTTGCCCTTTAGTTTCAAAGATGAAACCTTTCTAGTTAAGCCCCCAGATGTGATAGCTAATCCCTAAATTGCAAATTTACTGCTATACTCAATTTGGAGTTACTATAACCTTCAGTCTTCTTCTATTTTTAGTTATTAATGACTTTTATTTTTATTTAATGACTTTTATTTCTACTTAATAACTTTTATTTCTATAGAATATCACTACTAAAGTCATTATACATTCTTCATAACAATTAGATTATATTTTCATAGTAAAGTTTTTATTAGTTATTTTTTAGTCTTTCAAATTTATATAAATATCTCCTCTATTTCTATCTAAATAAATCAGTTTATATAGAGTTTTAGAATATCTCAATATCAGTTATAGTAAAGCTTAAAGAGTACAGCATATTTAGCTATAGTAAGATATGTAAAGAGAGATATTGTATCTAACACTCTGAGCATTCTCATCTAATATATATAAATAAATGAACAACCAATTATTAATACATTTGTCACAATATTTAGTTAACTTTTAGTAATACAGCTAGTAATAGAGACAGTCTGATAATATCCTGTGAGTGGTGTGACTGGGTTTTTGAAAATTTGTCCGTTTTAAAGTTTGAGGTCACGTGGTTATGTTTATAGATTGGTCGTACTGTACTTTCAAATAATTCGGAGTCAGCCGTCACACTACATATGGGTGATTATTTTTGAAGGCGGACCAATTTTTTTATT
>RBNK01000965.1:0-18775 GCA_003990785.1 Endogone sp. FLAS-F59071
AAATAAAAACCTTTAGTTCTCATTTGATTAAACACTTTATATAGTACCTTGATGTAATCCAGAAATATTACTATAAATATTATAATATTATTGATATAGACTAGTAGTGTTTTTTCAATGAGATATCTAAATATCTTAGTTATCATTTTTTAAAAACTTACTACGTAGTATATTCTTAAGTCCAAATAGCATTTATAAATATTTTCAATAGTCTTGCAGGATTATAAATAAGGTGATTTCTTATAATTCTTCATTAAGTTCTATCTGATAATATCTGCTAGTCATATCAAAGATAATGTAAAGGTCTATACTAACCAGTATTTTTAAAAAGATATCATCAATTCTAAGTATTGGAAAAGCATCTCCTTTGGTAATATTATTAAGCTTTCTAAAATTAGTATACATTTTTGAAGTAAAGATTCTGAGTTCTAATCCTTTTTTTAGTATAATAATATTTAGAAATCTTTATAGACTATTTATTTCAGCAGCTATTCCTTCTTTGACTATATTATTGATTTTCTCTTATTGCTATTTAATATATATAGGCAATATTCAGTATAATATATATTTGATTAGTAAATATTCTTGAATATCAATATGGTAAAAATGTTTTAGTGGTTTTAAATTGATTTTCTTAAAGGTTGTTATAAAGATATTAGAATATTCATCAATAAGTATTTTTAATTTCTTCTTTTCTTCTTTATCAAGTTGTTCTCTAAAGGTATAGGCCTTCTTGTTTACTATCTTGAGTATATACTTAAGATCTATTATAATTTTTATAATATTAACTTTAGTTGATCCAAATTTTTTATCTCCTCTAGTCATTTCTTCAAGGTTAGTTACTTCTATTGCTTTACTATTCTAAATAGATATGATAATAAGTTGTACCACTTAATCTTCTCTATAAAGCTTAGCTATATTGAATTGGTGTCAATTAATTACTACTATTTTAATTTTACTGATATAGTCTGCATTAATTACTCCTATATCAATTGTAATTCTGGCTACTACTAGAGAGCTTCTTAGTTTAATTTAACTATAGTATTCTTGGGGTATTCTTGTAGCAATTCCTGTTCTGACTATATATGACTTTTCAGATTGTAATTTGATATCTTTAATAGTAAAGAGATTAAATTATATAGCTTGTTTACTTTTTCATTCTAAGAGCTTAGCTTTATGATTAGTTTATATAATCTGCATTATAAAAAATTCTTTTTATTTATCTTTGTTATCACTTTCTATCATTTGCAGGTAGACTTCTCTTTCTAAGTCAATAGATATTTTATAGTAATATCCTTTCTAAGTAATTTATATCTTATATATACTAAGGTCAATTACTGCTTGTACTTTCTTCAACTAGTTATTTCTAATAATAAGATTATAGAATGTTGTATCTATTATTATTGCTGAAACTAGGATAATAAGTTTGCTAAAGCAGATTAGTAATTTGTATATTTTACTAAGTAGTGTTGTGACATATCTATCTACTACTACAATTATTATAGTTGTTGCTTCTTTAATTTGCTATTCAAGTTGGTTGAGTATTGTTTTACTAATAATACATCCTTTAGCACCTATATTAATAATATAGAGTATTATAATTTTCTCAATCTAATACTGTAAATATGCTAATGAGTTCTGTAGTTTATTATCCTCTAATTACTGTACTATATTAATTTCAACTACTTTTATAAGGGGGTTTCTTCTAAACTGCCTGTGAGGAAGCATCTAATAATACTAATCCATGTTGGACTTAGAAATCTCCAAGTATGTCACAAGATTTCTAATATATCAAAAGTACTTTGTTTTATTATAAGATTATTAATTGTAATTTTCAGACTTATAGTCTTTTAGTGCTCTTGATATATGTAGAAGGGAGTGAGATCTTAAGCTCTCAAAAGGTCTTTAAGTGTACATAGCTTTAGAAGTGAAATTTATTAAATAAATAATTGAGAGATATTTATACAAAATTCTTGAGGTGCTATATGGGTAGCTGCCCAGATTACTACTTAGAATATTATTAGTTATACTATAATTAATTTATAAGTTCTATTCATTATTAAATAAAATATCAATAATATTGATAGTATCAACAGTGTTAATAATTTCAGCAGTATAGATGGTATCTACAGTGTTGATAATTTCAGTAATATCTGATCTGGATAAGGAAGTACTAGTTTCTTCTTTAATATAGTTGTTGTCCACTAGGTAATTTCCTAAGAGATAAAGTAACAATGTTTCTTCTTCTATATTTTATAAGTTTTCTTATTAATATAGACTTAGATTGCTAAGGTGTTTCAATGCAGATGGCCAATGTTGAAATATATAAAAGATCCTTTTAGCTATATATCTTTCCTAAGGGTTTAATCCTAGATATTCAGCAGATTCTCATTCTATTAGTTCTTAATAGTTTTCTTACCTTAGTTGTAAGGTATATCTCATTTGATAGTAGCTTCTGAATTGTCTAGCAGTATTGTTGAATTAGTAGATGCTGATATTTCTTTTTGCAAATTCCACTATGTCAATAGTATTCTCTTAGGTTACTCTAGTATATAGTTATAGTGGTTCATTATATCAGTTAATAATTGCATTCTCTACTATATTCTTGATCTGTTCATAGTTTGGTCAAAGTGGAGTTGAGCATCTGGCAGTATTTCTTTGCTATAGTTAGGTTGGATAAGGTTCTTGTATCCTTTGGGTTTAACAGTTGATAGCAGGCATAGTTGTTTTGTTATATTTTTATAAGTGTTTTGTTGATGCTTTTTATATATTACTCTTACAACTCTTCCCCTTTTAAGAAAATAGTATCTATACTATTTTTGTAAAGACTTATGATACTTTTCAAGTGCTTTATCTACATTTGTCAGATTGCTAAGTGGTTCCTATATTATATTATATAAGAGATATTCTTTCTACTTGATTAGATATTGCAGTGTTAATCTGTTGCCTTGTTTGGTGATCTACTGATCTAAGATTTCTTTTACTTCAAATTCTTTTATGTCATTGACCAAAATTAGTGTAGGTGGTATGACTTGTTTGTTTAGAAATAGATTGTCATTATTTGAGATATAACATTTTAGTAAGAATATATAAAATATGGGGTAGATTCTTATTGTTAATAGTAACTCTAGTTTGTAAGCAATAGTTGATATTTTTATAATAATCTTGAATAGTCTAAGAAACTTATTCTGAAGCTTCTTTGAAGGCTGATTAGATAATTGTCACAATATGATGTATCTTGAGGATAATAAGATTATTTTATCTATCTCAAATGATTCTTTATGTCTTTTTTCATTTGCATATTTTGTTTATTATAATTATACTTTGTGAATTATATTTTGTGCCTTGGTCAGCAGATTAGTCATTTATATAGTAAAGTTATCAATGGCTTGTACTGTCGATTTAACTTTTTCTAGTAACAGGGTTGCTAGTATCAGTAGGTGATAGCTATAGTTTAAGAAAAATGGTGATAGTTTTGTTGACTTTTGCTGAGCATTATTGCATGTGAATTCAGCAGCAGTTAAGTATCTATCCTAATTGTTCTGTCAATAGTTAATATAAGTTCTAAGCATTTGTTCTAATATCTGGTTTATGCATTCTATTTATCTATCAGTCTGTGGGTGAAATGCAGTTGATAGTACTATTTTTATTCCAAATGTTTTGAATAGGGATTGCTAAAAATTGCTTATAAATTTTGGGTTTCAGTTGCAGATAATAATTTGTAGTAGTCCATATAGGTAAAAAATATTGTCAAAAAATATTTTTGCTATATCAGATGCAGTATCAGTTGTTTTGCTTACAATAAAGTATATTTGTTTACTGAGTCGATTAACAAAGATGGTTATTACATCTTTTCAGATGTTGTTTTTAGTAGTTGGATAATGAAATCTATACTAATTTGTTCCTATTTTTTAGCAGATATAGATAGCAGATGTAATAATCCAGTGAGTAATTATTTAAGTATTTTGTTATGTTAATAAGTATCACAAGAAGCTATAAAGCTCTTGGTGCTTGTAAACATTTTTAGCCAATAAAAGTTTTTTTAGTGAGTACTTTATAAGTTTTATCAAATCTGAAATATCCTACTAAGAGTATATCGTGATGTTCTTGTAGAATCTTGACATGAAGGTTTAAGGGTATAAAGAGTTGATCTTCATAATAAAGGTTGTTATTTCAAATTTTAAATTTATTTGCTATGTCTAAGTTGGTTTTAAGTTTATCTATAATTTTTTGTGCTTCTCTATCTACTTGAACTTCTTCTTAAATTTTTTGTATCCAATTATCTATGATTTTGATAATGGCTTTGATTTATTCTTCTTCCTATTATTGTCGAGATAATGCATCTGCTACAATATTAAGCTTTCCAGATTTGTAAATTATTTCAAAGTAATAGCTGTTAAGGTAGTCTATCTATCATGCTTATTGAGTGGAGAGAGTTAGCTGTTTGTTCAAATATTTGAGTAATTTATAATCTGTATAGATCAAGAATTTATTACCTATCAGGTAGTATCTCCAAGCTTATATTGCATTGATTATTGCAAGTAATTCTTTTTCATAAAAAGGGTAATTTCTTCTATAGATGACATTTTTCTTGAATAGTAGGTGATAGGTTGATCTTCTTATGAGAGTACAGCTCCAATTATATAATCTAAGGCATTGGTAGTTACTGTTGAAATTATTAGCTTATTATATCTCTCCCATTAATGATCGATCGTTACGTCACTCAATCGTGGCTTAGATGATCTTTGTTTGTATCAATCAATCATAATTTAGCATTAATAAATATATGCATATTGGCTTTATAAGCCAGTGTGCTCTTTACTCCAAACACATTCGAAGATCAAATTTTAACAGGTTATAAGCTCCGAGCCGCTCGAATTGCAGCTCGACAACCTGAGATCTATGCAATCATAGCATCTATGCAATTACAACTGCGATTACAGTAAGCGTTTATTTAACATTGTAAATAACACGTCAAACAAAGCAATAAACAATGCGACAAATGACACTACGATAAAGCAACGTGATAAACAATACATAATGACATAGCATTTTCAACAACGCGACATAACAAAATGGACAATCTATACACATCATCGTCATCAGCAACAAGATCGACAAGATTGTAGTCTAAATCAAAAACAGACAACAGATATCAACCCCCTGATGATGACGATGAAGGATTGGATAGCAACCATCAGAGCAATATTGCATTTAGCCTCAATTAACAGGAACAGATAGCTATAATGATCAGAAATCAGGAAGATAAATTAGACATGCTAACAACCCTAATGGGCAAATTGATAGCAAAAATCGACAAAACAAATGCATCACCTAGCGCACCAACCAATCAGAATGTAGCTACAGAAGGCAACATGCCACAAAGACAATCACCATCACCATCACCAACAACATCAACAAAGCTTAACGATCTGGTAAAGAAGTACCTGAGATCAATCAACAAATTCGATAGATCAGGAGGCACACCCAGATTGTTTGATTACTTTGATGCCATAGAGCAATTTATTACCAGCGCCAATCTATCAGTACAAAAGAAGGAAGTTAATGCAGTGATCAGTAAGATTACAGGCAACGCTAGAATATGGTTATGGAGGCACGTGAACATATCAGGAGAATTTGATTCGTGGAATGAGCTTAAAGAGGCTATGATGCAAAAATATGTACCAATGGAACAATTGCTACGAATGCACGATAAGCTTGCGATGATGAAGCAAAAAGGATCGATCGAAGATTATAATGACACATTCAACCGGATTATGGTGCAAATCGAAGATATGACCAACACAGAAGCTATATTGCAATATCTCTGGGGTCTAAGCCCCAGGTACCGGGAATTAATACTTGTGTAGGAGAATATGCCAATAACGCTAGAGGCTTTGCAACTCACATGCATCAGGTTCGACCCGGATAGTAAATAAAGGCGCGACGAAGCCTACACAACAGATTGAGGCGGTTACCAAGGCGGCGACCGAGGAGGATACCGAGGCAGCGACCGAGGCGGCTACCGAGGCGGCGGTCATGACAATCGAGGTGGAAATACCAGACGAAGCCGAAACTACAACAATGATAATGGAAACAATTGAGGAGGTCATAATGACAGAGGTGACCGAGGTGGCGATCACGGAGCCTATCGAGGCAGGAATTTTCGGGGACACCCTTAGAAATGTTACATCTGTGAGGGAGAATACGGAATATTTCAATGCAACAAATTCAACAATTGGGTAAAAACAGAAAAAGAAAAGGCTAAACTGAGAGCCGAAGCAAATCTGGCAATTGGTACTATCATTGATTCGGACGCCACACAACATATGTTCAACCAATTGGAGATTTTCAAGATGGTGGCTGAGCACGACGGCTTGGTCACGTATATAGGGAATGAGAAACTATGCGTAACACACATTAGGACAATTGAGCTCGACAACAAGCTGAAATTATGGGACGTCTTATATGTACTGGAGATCACCAGAAATTTAATATCTGTGTGGGCGTTGATACGTGACGGAAATGACATAACCTTCAAGAGCGATGGATCAGTAATTAAAATCGGCGTAGATTATGAGGAAATTAAAATCAGACAAGCCGATGGCAACCTATTTCATTTATCGACATCACCAGAGCTAGAAGCAAACATCATTGATTCCAAGATTGCAAACATCGCCGATTCCAAAATTGATGACTATACATTATGGCATCACCGACTGGGCCATCCGGGCCGAAATACTCTGCAATCAATCAACAAATTTGTCATAGGGCTCGGAGATGTGCGGCTGTCGACCAGACAAATCAAAATATGCGCTGGGTGTGAATACGCAAAGTTGCACTGCAAGCCTTTCGGACATATGAAAAATCGATCGATAGAGCCTATCGGAAGGGTGCACACAGATCTGTGTGGGCCGATGCCCATGCCATTAGTCAATGGAGTAAAATATATATTAACATTCATCGATGACACCACTCACTACGTCACAACATATTTTATTAATAACAAAAGTGATACATTTGATCGATTCCAGACATTCAAGGCATTTGCTGAAATGCAATCGGGCCGAAAACTGAAGATTCTTTGATCCGATGGAGGAGGAGAGTATATAAACACTGAGATGCGCGAATTTTTAATCAAAAATGGAATTCATCATGAAATAATGACGCCAGACATGCCGCAACAAAACGGTGTAGCCGAACAATATAACCGGACATTGATAGAGTCAATCTTGGCCGTTAAAATCACTGCTGGCATACCTGATGAACTTTGGGTGGAACTTGCCGCAAGTGCTACATATTTATGCAACCGATTGCCAACACGAGTCAATAAGGAGAGTGCTTTACCATTTGAATTATAGCACAGTCACAAGCCTGATATCAGTAACTTACGCGTCATATAGGCTGATGTATATATGTATATTCGCAAGGAAAAAAGGTCAAAACTAGCGCCCCAATCCAAAAAGCTTAAAATGATTGGCTATTACGACGAAAAGAAGGCATACAGGCTCTGGGATCCAACCAATAGGAGGATAGAGATCAGCCGCAATGTCACATTTGATGAATCTATTATATTAAAATCCCCAACAATCGGTAACTCAGAAGATCAAGAATATGTCATTGAAGTGATCATCGGAGAATGCAAGATTGATGAAAAAAAGGTAATATCTGGTTAAATAGTTAGGCTATGATGATGATGACAATACCTGGGAGCCAATTGAACAATTGATAGATACAGAAGCTCTACAAATTTGGCAAGATCGCATGCCAGAAGCTAATTTAATTGAATTGACCGATGACCCAATGATCTACAAGGAGGCAATTTCTCTACCTGATGCAAAGCTTTGAGAGGAAGCGATCAATCAAGAGCTTAAATTACTTAAGAATAATAACACGTAGACGATTGTACCTGAGGTGCCTGCAGGACGCAAGCCGATTGGATGCAGATGGGTATTTAAAAAGAAACTCAACATTGATGGATCGGTTGCCAGGTACAAGGTGAGATTAGTTGCCAAGGGATATTCACAACAGCAAGGAATTGATTACGATGAAACATTTGCTCCCGTGGCGAAATTCACATCGATCAGGGTACTTTTATCGATCAGAGCAGTCCTAAACTTAGAAATTCACCAAATAGACATAAAAACAGCATTCCTGAATGGCGATCTTGATGAAAAGATCTACATGATGGTACCTGAAGGAATCGACCAATTGGAGCTATCACCAAGAGCTGTGTATAAGCTCAATCGATCATTGTATGAACTAAAGCAATCACCTCATATATGGAATCAGAAGATCGACAACTACCTCAGCCAATCAAATTTTACAAGACTACAATCAGATCACAGCATTTATCTAAAAAGGAGATAAGAAGATCAATCGCTGATAATTATTGCTATATATGTCGACAATCTACTAATTCTGGCTGATTTAATGGAAACGATGAACAAATTCAAGGCAGAGCTTAGCAATATATTTGATATGATGGACTGTGGTAAAATTAAACATTTTCTGGGTATTTGAGTCATGCGTGATTGAAAAACACACATAATCACAATTGATCAAAGCCACTTCGCTAATCAAATCATTATAAGGTTTAACATGATAGATGCCAAGCCAATCAGCACACCCCTTGATCCATCCATTCAACTCAAAGCTGAAGGGGGAAAATCTGCAGACCAAAGTCTATTTAGACAAATGATCAGTAGCATAATGTACCTGATGATCGGGACAAGACCTGATCTAGCTGCTGCTGTCAGCATCATCAGTCAATTTTCAGCCAATCCAATGCAAGAACATCACCATGCCCTCAAATGATTATTAAGATATATTAAAGGAACAGCCAATTATAAGCTGTGCCTTGGATGCGATCAGGATCTAAGACTGATTGGTTTCAGTGATGCCAACTGGGGAGGAGACATTAACATATGACAATCAACTATAGGCTATATTTTCAACCTATCAGGAGGAGCCATCAGCTAGTCAAGCAAACGCCAACCAACCGTTGCCCTATCAACAACTGAGGCAGAATATATGGCATTAGCACATGCGACGAAAGAAGCCATTTGGCTACATACCCTATTGGATGAGCTAGGATATTTGCAGAATTGTGCAACAACCTTATTTGAAGACAACCAATCAGCAATCGCCCTCGCCAAAAATCCAATTAATCACGCTCGATCAAAGCATATCGACATTCAGCATCACTTTATTCAAGAGAAAGTTGAATCAAAGGTGATAGATATCATTTACATGGCGACAAATGAAATGATTACTAATGCATTAACCAAGCCACTTGTGCTACCAAGACTTGAAACATTGATTGCAAAAATGGGCTTATGTAACTAACTTTTAAAAATCTTTTATGTTCTTTATCACGTCACTCTTATCACTCAAGTAGTATTTTACATATAGTTATTTGCAGTAAATGTACTTCATGGATGCCATTCGTGATATACAGTTGAACATTTTATTTCTATTTTTTATTTTTACTTTTTTTATTTATTTATTTTTATCGAGATATGTCAAGCAGAGGGAGTGTTGAAATTATTAGCTTATTATATCTCTCCCATCAACGATCAATCGTTATGTCACTCAATCATGGCTTAGACGATCTTTGTTTGTATCGACCAATCATAATTTAGCATTAATAAATATATGCATATTGGCTTTATAAGCCAGTGCGCTCTTTACTCCAAACACATTCGAAGATCAAATTTCAATAGTTACTACAAATTATAAATTCTAGTCTAAGCTTCTAAGGATAGGTACAGTTGTTAACTTTTCTTTTAAGGTTTCAAAGGCTATATTATGATTTTCATTCTATTCTTGATTAACATTTGTATCTATAACTGTCAGATTATATAGGTATACTACAATTCCTATATAGTTCTTGATAAACCTTCAGTAGTATCCTACTAGTCCTAAGAAGGATTGTATTTTCTTGATTGTTGTTAGTTTCTTCCATTTCTTGATTGCCTCGATTTTATAAGGTCAACTAAAATTCTTTGTTCATTGATTCAGTATCCAAGATATGTAACTTCTTTTTGTAAAATGTTATACTTGCTGAGTTTGATATATAGCTGATGTTTCCTCAATATTTCTAGTACTTGGCAGAGATGTTGTAAGTGTTCTTCTTTTGTCTTGCTGTAGATCAGTATATTATCAATATAGATAACTATAAATTCATCAAGTAGTGGTCTGAATATATCATTCATCAGCCCTTGGAATGTTGCAAGTACATTTGTCAATCCAAAAGATATAACTTTCTATTTATAATATCTATATCAAGTTTTGAATACTGTTTTCAGAATATCTTCTTTGGCAATACAGATCTGATGATATTCTAAGCATAAGTCAATTACTGAGAATATAGTTGCTCCTTTGAGTCTGTCAAATAATTTCATAATGTTAGGTAATGGGTATTGGTTTATTAATAGTCAATATATATTCTAATTCTATTCTTCTTTTTGACAAATATGATAGGTACTCCAAAAAGTAATGTGCTAGGTTAAATAGATCCTCATTCAATTAATTCTTCTAAAGTCTTCTTGAGTTCTTGTAACTCTGGTCCAGATAATTGATAAATTTTCTTGAATAGTAGTTCTGTGCTAAGTATTAATTCAATTTGGTGATTGATACTTTATTTTGGTAGTAGTTTTTCCAGTAGATTTATAGAGAATCAGTCTGTGAACTCAGTAATAAGTGGTTGTAGAGATATGTCTAGGATATTAATATCTATATCAGTTTCAGTAGTTATTTTAGTGATGTCCTTTTCAGTAATAATGCAGTAGTAAACTATATTGTTTTTTTGAGGTATTAGTAGAATTTTTTAGCAGAGTAGAGTCAGATCTTGCCATTTCTTAATTTGGAGATCAGTTTGATATCCTTGTTTCAATGAGTAAACTCTATAGTTCTGCTTGGCCAGTCAATATTAGAGTTCTTCTAATCTGGCCAACTTTTTCTAAATACTATACTTAGTCTAAGCATGCCTATGATCTCAAAGTTCAATACATCCTGGTATAATTCAATTGAGATTAGAAGATTCTTAGCAGTATAGGTGACTTATTAGGTTTCTTCATTGATAACTTCTATAATCATTACTGCTTCTTGTGGTAACTTGATTACTTTGAGTTAATCTACTAACTGTTTGCTAATAAAGTTACATATTGCTCCACTATCAATCAGTATATTGACTGTTTCATTCTTCATTGTTCCTTTATAAAAAAGAAGTTCTGTTTTCTTTCTGAGTGAAGATAAAGTTCTATATTCTACTTTTTCTTCCTCTTCCTCTTTTATTTCTTCAATAGACTATATATTTATTATATTGTTAATTGACCAATCTGTTTTCTTTTCCTTGATTGGTAATTTTATAGCCTTGCATGCTTGTTTTGCTTCTTCTTCTTCCTTCACTAATTGTTGGATTTGTAGTTTCTTACTTTCTTCAATACAGCTCCAGCATTTTCAAGCATCATCTGCACAGTAGGTTCTATTTCTATAAGGATAGTATCTATATAGTACTATTTCTTATACCATTTTCAGATACCATCATTCATTCTTGGTAAGTGTGGGTTTTTTTTTATCTATTGATTTAAATCCTCCTGCAGTGCATTCAGTTTTTGAGAGTTGTTCTACAACTTTGACTATTACTGAATTATTAAGTTTGATGAATATGAATTGTACTAGCTTGGCTCCTTTGATGACTCAGTATTTACAGCAAGCTGATAAGTTGTAAACTGCAAGTATGATTTTACCAGTATAGTTTGCATCAATAACTTTTACTTTGATTAAGATTCTTTCTTTGATTTTGCTGCTTTTATCTAAGATTTATATATATATTTCTGTTGATAGCTTCAAAGTGATTTCTGTTTTGATCAGAAAAATTAATCCTGGTGGGATTAGTGTATCTTTATTTATATAGATGTTATATTCTGCAGAGTTTGCTGTTCCTTTGGTAGGTACTATAGCATCTGAGTACTTCTTTTTGACTAAAAAGTTGGTTTCATTGTTAGCTTCTTATATCATATATAGGCATTTATTATCTGATGATTCTTCTAATTCTTCTTCTTCATCTTCCTATCTTCTTTCTTTAATATTGGCCAGTTCTTGTCAAGTGCCATTGTAAGCTGGGTTGCATTCTTTGCCATTGATAGTAGATGAGTTATAGATAGTCCAAAGGTCTTGCAGGTAAATTTTGTCCTAATATACTCATTGATCGTATCTTTTCTTATCTTCCCAGAACTTTTCTTTATTAACATATTGATAGCTTCTCCAGAAAATATTATAAATTTCTCTAATATTATTAGTATAAGGGTGTAGGTTCTTACTATGGTAAGGTTCATTATTTATTGGTAGCATCTGTCAGTATCTTGGCTGTGGTTTTACTCTTCAATCTTTCTTTTTAGTGATGAGGAAGTCTTCCACTTTAGTTTCATCTAATATGAGATAAGTTGTTGAATAGTTGTATATGTGTTCTACATAATAGATACATTGATCACAGAATGGGTATCTTGTCTGCACTATATTTCAATTGATGAGAGTAATTTATTCTTGTTTAGTCAACTTGTGGTATCCTCAGTTATATTTTTTTTCAATTATATACAGTTGACTAATATCTCTAGAGTCTGTTTCTTCTTCAGCTGTCATGCTTTTGCTTGTACCTTTGACTTCTTCTTTCTTTGTGATCTTTTCTCCAAAAATAGTGTAAGTACTTCTACATTCGAGTATGATATGTCTATATCTTCTACAGCTGAAGCAGGTCTTTGTTTTCTTCCAGTTATCTTTGTTTTCTTCTTTCTTGAAATTATTTTGCTATATTAGATTGTTGTTGTAGTTTCCTCATCCTCCTCTGAATTTTTCTTAAAAGTTGAATCCTCCTCGATAGTAAGTATCAGTAGTTGTTTTACTGCTTGAGCTAGAGTTGTAGTTCTTGTTTTCTATTCAAGTTTGTTGTGCTGATAGAATTGTATGTGCTGATTTAATAACCATACCAAAACACCATTGCTTATGAGTACATGGGCTCCCTCTCTTCTTAATGTGAGTTTCTAACTACTACAGAAGGGTCTTAAATAAGATATTGACTTATGCACTACAAGTAATATAATTGTCATCATCATAAGGCATTCCAATGATGATGAGATCAGTATCAATTTCTGCTGTAAAAGCTTCAAAGGTTTTGGTTCCTTCAGTATTGAATCTTACTGTAGCCAGTTATTTCTTTACTTCAGCAATATGTACACTACTGCAGAATTTGTCAATCAGTAAAGATTCAAGGCCTTGTTGTGTAGGAATATTTGGATATCCTAGTTGGGCTATGCCAGCTACTTGAGCTGCTATTAAAGTTGTATCTTGCTAGGTTAGAGGTTTCCTAAGTAGATTTTACTATTAGATTGCAGCTGATTTTCTAAGAAATCTAACAATTTTGTTGACCTGTACATATGACTTAGCATATACTTGTTCGGGTATGTGATTAATATTGTTGGTAAGTCTATTATTTGGTACTCGATCATCATTCCAGCTGTTGGCATTGTAATTGGCTTTAATGGCTAATATAAATATGACAACTTCTTTAGCTTCTCCATCAAAGAGTTGTAAGTTGACTGCTTTAGTTATTTGGCTAAGTTGTGCTACTTGTCCTATAAGTGCAGTTAAGGCTGCTACTTGTGCAGTTAATATGGCAATTGTGGTATCAGCTATTATATTAGTAAATGTAGTTAGTATAAGTAGTAATAATATAGGAAGTTCTTCTTCTCCTCTGTCGGTATATTGAATATATTCTCTTGCTTCATAATCAAATATTTCGTCTTTTAAGTCAAGGTCTTCTGATTCTTCAAGTATATCAGCTTTGAGGGTAATTCTTCAAACAGTTGTATCAGTATCTTCAATAAAGATAGTATTAGCATCATGATAAACAGTTGTATCAGGTTTATATAGTTTACTTACATTGGATACTTCTTGAAATAGTAATCTGCTTGGTCTAGATGTATGTTAGAATATAGATGTTGTAAGGTTAATAGATTCCTCAATAGATAGTGGTGTGATAGGTATAGTTGATCCTAATAGTGTTATTTCAGTAAATTGTATAAGGTCTTCTACTACTAATTTCTTAAATAATCTATTTGAAATTTGGTAGTAAATAGTATCTTAATATGTTGAGTAATCGAATGGTGAGTTGGTGATCCACTCTTTGATGATTCATTGATTATTATATCCTTATATAGTAGATGTAAGGTTGGTAAAATAGTGTTCTGCTTATATAATTGAAACAATATCATGATCTTCTTTGATATTCTCATAAAGGAAGTCTTAAAATGCTTCGAAGTAAGCATCAGTTTTAAGAGAGTTTTCGAATTCCTCTAAAAGTTCATTATAGAGTTCAAGGTATGTTTTACCTTATAAGTGAGCTACAGTTGTTGAATTAGTACTTCATAGCAGTTGTTGAAATTAGTAGCTTATTATATCTCTCCCATTAACGATCGATTGTTACGTCACTCGATCGTGGCTTAAATGATCTTTGTTTTGTATCGACCAATCATAAATTAGCATTAATAAATACATGCATATTGGCTTCATTAGCCAGTGCGCTCTTTTACTCCAAAACACACACATTTGAAGATCAAATTTCAACAGATTATGAGCCCCGAGCCGCTCGAATTGCAGCTCGACAACCTGAGATCTACACAATCATCTACATAATTACAACTGCGATTACTGTAAGTGTTTATTTAAAATCGTAAACAACGCGTCAAACAAAGCAATAAACAACACAACAAACGACACCGCGATAAAGCAACGTGATAAACAACATGTAACGACATAGCATCCTCTTTCAACGACGCGACACAATGAAATGGACAACCTATACGCATCATCGTCATCAACAAGATCGACAAGATTGTGGTCTAAATCAAAAATAGACAACAGATATCAAACCCTTGACGACGACGACAGATTGGATAGCAACCATCAGAGCAATATCGCATTTAGCCTCGATCAACAGGAACAGATGGCTACAATGATCAGAAATCAGGAAGATAAATTAGACATGCTTGTAACCCTAATGGGTGAATTGATGGCAAAAATCGACAAAACAATCACATCACCTAGCGCACCAACCAATCAGAACACAGCTACAGAAGGCAACATGCCATGACCATCACTATTACCAACAATATCAACAAAGCTTAACGATCTGGCGAAGGAGTACCTGAGATCGATCAACAAATTCGATGGGTCAGATGGCGCACTCAGATTGTTTGATTACTTTGATGCCATAGAGCAATTTATCACCAGCGCCAATCTATCAGTACAAAAGGAGGAAGTCAACGCAGCGATCAGCAAAATTACAGGCAACGCTAGAATGTGGTTACGAAGGCACGTGAACACATCGGGAGAATTTGATTCATGGGATGAGCTTAAAGAGGCTATGACACAAAAATACGCACCAATGGAACAATTGTTATGAATGCGCGATAAGCTTGCGATGATGAAGCAAAAAGGATCGATCGAAGATTATAATGACGCATTCAACCGAATTATGGCACAAATCGAAGATATGACCGACACAGAAGCTATACCGCAATATCTCCAGAGTCTAAGCCCCAGGTACCGGGAATTAATACTTGCGCAGGAGAATATGCCGACAACGCTGGAGGCTTTACAACTCGCATGCATCAGGTTCGACCCAGATAATAAACAAAGGCACGACGAAGCCCACGCGACAGACCGAGGCGGCTACCGAGGTGGTGACCAAGGCAGATACCAAGGCGGCGACCGAGGCAGCTACCAAGGTGGCGGTCGCGACAATCGAGGTGGAAGCGCCGGATGAAGCCAAGGCTACAACAACAAAAACGGAAACAATCGAGGAGGTCATAATAACAGAGGCGACCGAGGCGGTGATCGCAGAGCCAATCGAGGTGGGAATTTTCGGGGACACCCTCGGAAATGTTACATCTGTGAGGGAGAACACGGAATATTTCAATGCAACAAATTCAACAATTGGGTAAAAACAGAAAAAGAAAAGGCTAAACCGAGAGCCGAAGCAAATCTGGTGATTGGTGCTATCATCGATTCAGGTGCCATGCAACATATATTCAACCAATTGGAGCTTTTCGAGATGGTGGCTGAGCACAACGGCTTGGTCACGTGTGCAGGGAATGAGAAATTACATGCGACGCACGTTGGGACAATTGAGCTCGACGACGAGCTGAAATTACAGGACATCTTATATGTACCGGAGATCGCCAGAAATTTAATATCTGTGTGGGCATTGACACGTGACGGAAATGACATAACCTTCAAGAGCGACGGATCAGTAATTAAAATCAGTGCGGATCACGAAGAAATTAAAATCGGACAAACCGATGGTGACCTATTTCATTTATCGACATCAGAGCTAGAGCTAGAGGCAAACATCGCCAATTCCAAGATTGCAAACATTGCTGATTTCAAGATCGATGACTATATATTATGGCATCACCAACTAGGCCATCTGGGCCGAAATACTCTGCAATCAATCAACAAATTTGTCACAGGGCTTGGAGATGCGCGGCTGTCAACCGGACAAATCGAAATATGCGCCAGGTGTGAACATGTGAAGTCACACCGCAAGCCGTTCGGACACGCGAAAAATCAATCGATGGAGCCTATTGGAAGAGTGCACACAGATCTGTGTGGGCCGATGCCCATGCCATCAGTCAATGGAGCAAAATATATATTAACTTTCATTGATGACGCCACTCGCTATGTCACAGCATATTTTATTGACAACAAAAGTAATACATTTGATCGATTCTGGATATTCAAGGCATTTGCCGAGACGCAATCGGGCCAAAAACTCAAGATTCTCTGATCAGATGGAGGAGGAGAGTATGTAAATACCGAGATGCGCGAATTTTTAATCAAAAACGGAATTCATCACGAAATGACGATGCCGGACACGCCGCAACAAAACGGTGTAGCCGAACGATATAACCGGACATTGATGGAGTCAATCTGGGCAGTTAAAATTACTGCTGGCATACCTGACGAACTTTGGGCGGAACTTGCCGCAAGTGCTATATATTTACGCAACTGATTGCCAACGAGAGCCAATAAGGAGAGTGCTTCACCATTTGAATTATGGCATGGTCACAAGCCTGATATCAGTAACTTGCGCGTCATATGGGCTGATGCATATATGCATATTCGCAAGGGAAAAAGGTCGAAACTGGCGCCCCGATCCAAAAAGCTTAAAATGATTGGCTATCACGACGAAAAGAAGGCATACAAGCTCTGAGATCTAACCAATAGGAGGATAGAGATCAGCCGCGATGTCACATTTGATGAATCTATTATATTAAAATCCCCAACAATTGTCAACCCAGAAGATCGAGAATATGTCATTGAAGCGATCATCGGAGAATGCGAGATTAATGAAAAAAGGCAATATCTGGTTAAATGGCTAGGCTATGAAGATGACGACAACACCTGGGAGCCAATCGAACAATTGATCGACACTGAAGCTCTACAAATTTGGCAAGATTGCATGTCAGAAGCTAATTTAATTGAATCGACTGATGACCCAATGACCTACAAGGAGGCAATTTCTCTGCCTGACACAAAGCTTTGGGAGGAAGTGATCAATCAAGAGCTTAAATCACTTAAGAATAATGACACGTGGATGATTGTACCTGAGGTGCCTGTGGGATGCAAGCCGATTGGATGCAGATGGGTATTTAAAAAGAAACTCAACACTGATGGATTGGTTGCCAGGTACAAAGCGAGATTAGTGGCTAAGGGATATTCACAATAGCAAGGAATTGATTATGATGAAACATTTGCTCCTGTGGCGAAATTCATGTCAATCAGGGCACTTTTATCGATCGGAGCAACCTTAAACTTAGAAATTCACCAAATGGACGTAAAAACTGCGTTCCTGAATGGCGATCTTGATAAAGAGATCTACATGATAGTACCTGAAGGAATCGACCAATCAGAGCTGTTACCAAGAGCTGTGTGTAAGCTAAATCGATCACTGTATAGACTAAAGCAATCACCTCATATGTGGAATCAGAAGATCGACAACTATCTCAGCCAATCAAATTTTACAAGACTACAATCGGATCACAGCATTTATCTAAGAAGAAGACAAGACGATCAATATCAATCGCTGATAATTATTGCTATATATGTCGACGATCTACTAATTCTGGCTGACTCGATGGAAACGATAAACAAATTCAAGGTGGAACTTAGCAACGCATTCGATATGACGGACTGTGGTGAAATTAAACATTTTTTGGGTATTCGAGTCATATGCGATCAAAAAACACACACGATCACAATTGATCAAAGTCACTTCGCTAATCAAATCATTATAAGGTTTAATATGACAGACGCCAAGCCAATCAACACACCCCTTGATCCATCCATTCAACTCAAAGCTGAAGGGGGAAAATCCACAGACCAAAGTCTATTCAGACAAATGATTGGCAGCATAATATATCTGATGATCGGGACGAGACCTGATCTAGCTGCTGCTGTCAGCATCATCAGTCAATTTTCAGCCAATCCAATGCAAGAACATCACCACGCCCTCAAACGATTATTAAGATATATTAAAGGAACAGCCAATTATAAGCTGTGCCTTGGACGCAATCAGGATCTAAGACTGATCGGTTTCAGCGATGCTAACTGGGGAGGAGACATTAACACACGACGATCAATCACAGGATATATTTTCAACCTATCAGGAGGAGCCATCAGCTGGTCAAGCAAACGCCAAGCAACCGTTGCC
>RBNK01000966.1:0-18769 GCA_003990785.1 Endogone sp. FLAS-F59071
GATCATACGTCACTCAATTGTGGCTTAGACGATCTTTGTTTGTATCGACCAATCATAATTTAGCATTAATAAATACACGCATATTGGCTTCATTAGCCAGTGCGCTCTTTACTCCAAACACACATTCGAAGATCAAAGATTAAATTTCAACAGAATATATGTATTATATCTATTATCAACTTTCTAATTTATATAAGATTCAATGCTTTATTAACTTTTTCACTAAATATCATAGTAAGAATGCTGTTGATGATTATTTTAAAGTATTATTATATTGGTTTATTGAAGGTAAGTTTATATAAAATATTTTTACTTTAAATGATCTTAAAAATTTATTTCAAAACAAAACAAACTAGATAAGTATTCAAGTTGATTTTGAAATATATATAATACTAAATTGAAAAAGAGTATATTATGATAGCTGACCTCCAAATTACTTGATTTCTGTGAATTTGGTACTATGCTTAATTTAGGAGTTACCATGATCTCTGATCCTCTTCCATTTTTAGTTAGTATTACTTTTGATGATAAACTTCATTTTTAGTAAGTGATCTTACTATCAGTAACAAATGTAGTTTTTAGTAACCAATCTTATTTTTATTGACAAAATGTTATTTGCAGTTATTGAATTATACTTATAGTGAAGTCTTTCTTATTTTGTTTTTTCAGTTCTATCAAATTTGTATAAATACCCTCTCTATTTTTATCTAAATAAATCAGTTTGCACAGAGTCTTGGAATATCTCAATATTAGTTATAGTAAAGCCTAAAGAGCATAGTATAATTAGCTGTAGTAAGGATATACAAAGGAAGATATCATGTCCATAATTTTGAGCATTCTCACTTAGTACATTTAAATGAACAAATGACTGATTATTAATATATTTGTCATATATTAGTACTAACTAGTAGGAGAGTTATCAAAAGACTGACTCTTACATCCTCATTCAAGCAGAACCAAACTACCTCTTCAAAGTAATGACAGCATACCCATAGTAGAAAACAGCATTATTCAAGATAGATTACTGAAAGATACTCCCACTTTTTATATAAAGAAGATTACCAAACAGCTCTAGCTCTGAAGAAAAAGAATTCATTACACCTAACCCCTTTGATGGTGACTATAGTGAAATAAGAAAATCTATCACCTCTCTTACAATATGACAGGTTATTATTAGACAAAGAATCAACTATTGATTTTGATGATAACCTATAAGTAATATTTTATAAAACATCTGATAGCAAATTAGATAACAAACTAGAAATCAACATATATGAAATGATAGAATAACTACTAACTTTTACTAGTTATATCTTAGCCAAATCAGTAATCAAGTTCATTAAAGACTTACAGATTTACAATATAATCTAACAGTTTAACAATATTGCAAAAGTAAATGTTCTAGAAGCAGTTTTATAAGGACTCACCAAGATCATATATAATACTATAGCACTTGTTACAGCAGCAAATGAAGGGTTTAATATAGAAGTAGGAGAAGCAAATACAGAAGCCAATGCTGTAGTAATCTTTACAAATATCATTGCATAGTTGAGAGCTACTTACTACATAGCTAACATATAGCAAAATATAAAGGATCAATTAGTATCAATATATTAGAGAATGAATAAAAGCCCCCTTACCTTCTATACAAAGATTCAACATACAGTAGACCTCACAGGATACCTAGCAGTCAACTAGAATCTCATCATCAAGCAGTCTTCTATGAATAGACTTTACTGGAAAATTGCTATCCAAGTATACTCTAGTCTAGTTGGACTAAACCACATACAGAAGGTTGATTATATATAAAGATATTAGGCTACACAAAACCTGGGTCAAGATATAATGTAGCAGATATTGCCAAATAACCTTTAAGAACCCCATATAGTACTAGTAGTTATACCTATCATTGTGCTAGCTACAGTTAATTAGGGAGCAGCCTTATAAAAAGACCTAGCTATATATGACCTTATCATACAAATGAACAAGATAACTGTATACATTTCAGACCTTAAAAGACAAATTGATACACAGTGACCAGTTCATTGATTTATGGCAAATTTAACTTCTATAACTGGATTGAATACATACTTAATCAGAAACTCAAGATACTTCAAGTATAACCAAGATGAGCACATATCTAGAGATTGCACTCAACCAGATATAAGAATATGTAGAAGATATGAAGAAAAAGGGTACTATACTTCTAGATGTATGATGGAAATAAGCAGGATTGCTTAACTAGGAATTCAAGAATAAATTCAGATAAATGTCATTACCTTTGAAGAAGAAGACTTCAACAGTGAAGATAAATACAATTAGGTAGAAGTATTTCTGGCTGTGCAGAAAAAATGAAAACCCAGATATCTCAAGAAAGTAGGATCTCCCTATATAATAAAAACCCCATAGGTAGCATAATGAGTATAAGAATATGAATTTGATAGTAATGAACAAGTTGAGCTCTTTGAAGAAGAAGTTAACTGTATCATCCAAAAAGATATACTGATGTCTGAAGTACCTGTGAGTAAAGGAAATAAGGAACATAAGTTATGGAAATCTAAGAAATATAGTCTAGATATATGAAAGAAAATGAAAGATATGACAATCTTGATCAAAATAGGACAACTCGCTAAATTTCCAACATTCCGACAGCAAATCCAAAAAGAGATAAGTGATGTACAACCTGGATATAAAGTAGTGGAGATCAATAAAGCACAGCAATTGAAGAATGATAAATTGCAGAATTTCTTACTATATTTATAATATCAAATTAAAGAGATTATAATACCATACATTATTGATACAGACACTAGAGGATACATCATCAGTAAAATGATACTCAACTGACTTAGATAGCAGATTGAAGAAGCTATAACCATAACAATTGTAGTAGTAGATGGACATATTATAATACTACTTGGCAAAGTATATGAACTATCTATCTACTTTGATAAACTTATTATTCCAGTATTAGTAATGGTGATTGATACTATGTCTTATAATCTCATTATTAGAAATAACTAGCTAAAGAAGATATGAGCAGTAATCAACCTTAGTATATACAAGATGCGAATCACTTAGAAAGGACATTACTATGAAATACTCATTTACTTAGAGAGAGAAGTCTACCTGCAGATAATAGAGAGTGATGATAAGAATAAACAGAAAGAATTCTTCATGATGCAAATTATATAAACTAACCAGAAATCCAAGTCATTAGAATAAAAAAGCAAACAAGTTACTAGATTTAATCTCTCTACTATCAAGGATATTGAACTGTAACCTGGAAAATCATGCATAGTTAGAATAGAAATTGCTGCAAGAATACTCCAAGGACACTATGGTCAGATTAAACCAAGGAGTTCCCTTGCAGTTGCCAGAATTACAATTGATGTAGGAGTCATTGATGTAGATTATATAAGTAAAATTAAGATCATAGTTGTCAACCAATATCAATTTAATATAGCTAAACTTTATAGAGGAGACTAAGTTGCACAGTTAATAATTATACCCATCTGGACCAGCAAGGTAGTAAAAGTAACCAACCTCAAAGAAACAGCTAGAAAAAACAAAGAGTTCAGATTAACCAGAGCTAATATTGTAAAAATTGTGATAAATCTCAAGTACATACCCAAGACAGCAAACAAAAAGGCTTATATACTTAGAGAACAACTTGGCAAAGAAGAAAAGAAGGAACTGAAATTACTTATCAATAAATATTCTAACATCTTTGTAACAATCTTTAAAGAAATCAACTTGAAACTACCAAAGTACTTTTATTATATTAATGTCCAAGGGTACCCTCTAATCAAATATACACTATATTGAATATTACCTGCTTATATCAAATAGTAATAAGATGAAATCGACAATATGGTTAAAGAAGAAATAGCAGCTGAAACAGACAGTCTATAGGGATTCCCAAACATCATCATACCAAAGAAAGGATTAGAAGCTGCTCTAAGAATATATACTGATTTCAGAAAGCCTAATAATATTACCAAGAGAGATGCCTTCCTAATACTAAGAATTAATGATTTCTTTTAAAAATACCAGTCTATACAAGCTTCTATACTACCCTTGACATGACCAGTAGATATTATCAGATAGGACTTAATGAAGAATTACAAGAGATTATCTCTTTTATAACACCACAAGGTCATTGGAAATATTTATAAATACTATTTAGACTCAAGAATGCTCCAGCAAGTTTTCAGAAGATAATGACCAAGATTTTTAGAGACCTCATCAGAAAAACACTATTAGTTTATATCAATAATATCATAATATTTATAGTGACATTTCCAAATCACATTAAGGCACTATACAAAGTATTTAACCAGATGAGGACAGAGGGTCTTTATTTGAAACTAAAGAAGTATATATTTACTACTGAAAAAGTTATAATACTTGGATATATTATTGTGACAAATATATTAATAACTGGTCATTTGTTTATTTGTTGAGAATGCTCAGAGTGTCAGATGTGATATCTCTCTTTACGTATCCTTACTACAGCTTCATGCTGTGCTCTTTAGGCTTTACTATAACTGATATTGAGATATTCCAAGACTCTGTACAAACTGATTTTATTTAGATAAAAATAGAGGGGGTATTTATACAAATTTGCTAGAATTGAATGAACAAAATAATAAAGACTTCACTACAAGTATGACTCGATAACTGTGAATAATATTTCATTGATAAAAATGAGATTGGTTGCTAAAAACTACGTTTGTTGCTGGTGGCAAGATCACTTGCTAAAAACAACACTTAACTAAAAATGGAAGGGTACAGAACATTACGATAACTCCTTAAATCAAGCATTGTACAAATTTGTGAAAATCAGTTAAGTCGAGGGTCAGCTGTTACATCTGGGGGCTCATCTGGGAATGTCTCATCCTCAAGACTAGATAAAAGTATAGTAATTTTATTCTCGATGGTCTAACAAATTTGAGCGATTTCCATATATATAAGTTTGATGATGTCAATAATTTTCCCATAGAACCTGGATAAAACCCATTTGTATCCAAGAAAGAGTGCATAGGTCCTGTCAGCTATATCTTTTTCGAATTTTGACAATAGAATCTCCTGTTTCTGTAAGTGACATTGGAGGTAGCAAGCACATCCTTGATGAAACCTGATAGTAATATCAGTAACTCAGCTTTGATTATATAGCCATTCATAATACTGCTGCATCAGAATAAAGAGTTTTTCAGGGTCTTCCTCTTCATCTAGGGGAACCATGTCGATTGGGTCTGGCTCCCTTATCAGTACCTCCTTGATTGCTTTCTCTATGTCCTTCTTTGGGCTGCATTTGTTGAGCATAATAAATCTTGATTTTGCTTCAGTGGACTGGGGTAGGGAGAATAGAATCATTGAGTCTCCTAAGCCAGATTGTACTTTCTTTTATAGCTTTTACAAAGTATAGTCCTTCCCACTTCAGTTGTAATTTAGCTGACCATAATAATTCTACAATGTTTTGATATATGAGAACTTGATCTCCAATATGCAAAGGGGTTACATTCGCCTTCCTATTTTGGTTTATTCATTATCTCTCTTGCACCTTATCAATGAACATGGATACCTTCTTTTAGATTAATTATAATATGCTGATATCTCGTGCAATGTAAGCCCATAAACAATCATCATACGTTCTGACATCTTTTTTGGGGTGGTGGAATTCTTGGTTTGGTAGCCTCCCATATACAAGCTCAAAGGGGCTGAACTTTGTTAAGGCCTGTTGAATAGTTCGAACTGCGAAAAGAGCACTATCAAGATAATGGTCCTATGTTGCTTTTTGATCGATAATCTTTGCCAAAATATTCTTGACTATCTGGTTGGTGCGTTCAGTTTGACCGTTTCCCTACAGGTGGTATGACATTGTTCAGATATGCTTGATATAGTAAGTTTGCTCGAGTTCTTTGATTAGTTTATTCAGGAACTCCGTGCCTTGGTCACTAGTTATTTCCTTTGGTACTCTATGTCAGCAAATAATATTGGTATACAGAAACTTGGTTACTGTTTGTGCATCTGTATCTTCAACTACTATCGCCTCTAGATATTTTGTAAAGAAATTCACTGCTAAAATAATATATTTTTTTCTCATTAATGTTATCGGCATGGGTCCTATGACATCTATCCCAATGTGTAAAAATAGCTCAGCCTTGATGGTTACAGAAGCAGCTTATGGCATATCTTTTGCTCTTGCTCATTTTTGATATATATTGTAATTTCGTACAAAGTTAGTTATATTGTCTTGCATTCCAGGCCACTATGCTGAATTTCTAAGTCGGTATAAAGTATTGTCCTGGCCTATGTGTCCAGATAACAGATAGTTGTATACTAATGATAAAATGTTTGATATGTTCTTCTTCTGAATTACTGGAATAATATGTCCTTCCTTTTTACAATATAATAAATTGTTCTGAATTTCGTACTATCTGCTGATGGTTAATAAAATGTTCTTCATCCAATCCTCCATATCTTCTCTGATCTCTCTCCTTGTCAACCAAATCACCAGATTGTAGTATAGTGTTGTATTCATTGCTGTGCCCTGCCTTGGGCATCCAATAATAGCATTCTGCTGAGTGCATCAGCATTTTGATTTGTCTTCCCTTTTCTGAATTTCACTGTGAAATCATATTTTTGAAGTGTTATAATCCATTGTGCATATATTCCACTTGAATCGGATCTGTTGAATAACTATTTAAGTATTGAATGGTCTATAATGACTTCGAAGTGTCATCCAATAAGGTAATATCTGAACTACTTGACTGCCCATATGACTGTGAGACACTCCAATTTGGTTGATTCATAATTCTTCTCAGCACTGCAGGTCTCTCTGCTTGTGTAACAAATTACTCATTCTAGACCTTTAGTGTTGTCTTGTGAAAGGATTGCCCCTACTCCTATTGTGCTTGCATTGATATAAAGCTTGAAAAGCTTTATCCAGTTTGGTTTTACCAATACAGGTGCAGTTGCCAGAGCTTTCTTTAATGTATTGAGTGTCTCTTGCTCAAGTTCGCTTTGTTCTTCATCGATTTCTACCCAATTATAACTTTTTGTAAGGGTTACATACAGAGGTTTGGCTAGGCTTGCAAAATTGCATATGTATTGTCAGTAGTATAAGGCTAGTCCCAGAAAGGTGCACATTTCTATTCGGTTTGTAGGTTGTTTGAATTTGATAACAGCTTTTACTTTGGCTGGATCGGTTTAAATTCCTCCTTTGTCAATAATGTGCCTGAGTATCGTGACTTTTTCTACAGTGAATATATACTTCTTTGGTTTTAAATAAAGACCTTTGGTTCTCATTTGGTTGAATACTTCACATAGTGCCTTGATGTAGTCCAGGAATATTACTATAAATATCATAATGTCATTAATGTACACTAGTAATGTTTTTCTGACAAGATCTCCAAATATCTTGGTTATCATTTTCTGAAAGCTTGCTGGGGTGTTCTTGAGTCCAAATGGCATTCGTAAATATTTCCAATGGCCTTGTGGGGTTATGAAGGAAGCGATTTCCTGTGATTTTTCATCAAGTCCTATCTGATAATATCTACTAGTCATGTCAAGAGTTGTGTAGAGGCTTGCATGGATTGGTATCTTTAAGAAGATGTCATCAATTCTTGGTATCAGAAAGGCATCTTCTTTAGTGATATCATTCAGCTTCCTAAAATCAGTATATATTCTTGAGGCAAAGGTTCTGGCTTCTAATCCTTTCTTGGGTACAATAACATTTGGGAATCCCTATAGACTATCTGTTTCGGCAGCCATTTCTTCCTTGACTATATTATCTATTTCTTTTTATTGCCATTCGATATATGCTGGTGGTGTTTGGTATGGTACATATTTGATCAGTGGGTGCCCTTGGACATTAATGTGATGAAAGTACTTTGGTAGTTTCAAGTTAATTTCCTCAAAAGTTGTCACAAATATATCAGAATACTCATTGATGAGTTCTTTTAACTCCTTTTTTTCTCCTTCGTTGAGCTGTTCTCCAAAGGTATATATCTTCTTATTTGCCATTTTAGGTACATGCTTGAGTTCCATTATGATTTTTGTGATGTTCATTCCAGTAGATCCGAACTCTTTGTCTCCTCTAGTTGTTTCTTCGAGGTTAGCTACTTCTATAGCCTTGCCTGTCCAGATGGGTATAATTATTAGCTGCACAATTCGATCTCCCCCATAGAGTTTGGCTATGTTGAATCGATGTCAGTTGACAACTACAATCTTGATTTTACCTGTGTAGTCTGCATCGATGACTCCTGCGTCAATTGTAATTTCGGCGACTGCTAGAGAACTCCTTAGTTTGATTTGGCCATAATGTCCTTGAGGTATTTTCGCAGCAATTTCTATTCCAACTATATATGATTCTCCTAGTTGTAGTTCAATATCCTTGATGGTAGAGAGATCAAATCTAGTGGCTTGTTTACTTTTTCATTCTAAAGGTTTGGCCTTCTAGTTAGTTCGTACAATCTGCATCATGAAGAATTCCTTTTACTCATCCTCATTATCACTTTCTATCATTTGTGAATGAACTCCTCTTTCTAAGTTGATAGGTATTTCATAATGTCTTCCTTTCTAGGTAATTTACATTTTGCAAGCACCAAGGTCGATTACTGCTTGCACCTTTTTTAGCCAGTTATTTCTGATGATGAGGTCATAGGACATGGTGTCAACTACCATTACTGATACCAGAATAATAAGTTTACTGAAGTGGATAGGTAGTTCATGTACTTTGCTGAGCAGTATTACAATATGCCCATCTGCCACTACAATTGTCATAGTTGTAGCTTCTTCGATCTGCTACTCAAGTCGATCAAGCATTATTTTGCTGATAATACACCCTTTAGCACCTGTATCAATAATGCATAGCATCATAATTTCTTTAATCTGGCATTGTGAGTATACTGATGAGTTCTGTAGTTTGTTGTTCTCTGATTGTTGTGCTGCATTGATCTCCACTACTTTATATCCTGGTTGTGCATTACTTATCCCTTTTCGGATTTGCTGTCAGAAGGTCAGGAATTTGGCAAGTTGTCCTATTTTGACCAAGATAGTTATATTCTCCATTTCTTTCCATATGTCTAAGCTGTATTTCTTAGATTTTCATAATTTACATTTCTTATTTCCTTTGCTCATAGGTGCTTCAGACATTGGTGTGTCTTCTCGGATGATGCAGTTTACTTCTTCTTCGAAGAGCTCATCTTGTTCATCATCATTGAATTTATACTCTTGTGCTCATTGTATTACTCATGGAGTTTTCATTGTATAAGGAGATTCTGCCTTTTTAGGATATCTGGGTTTTTGTTTCTCTTGCATAGCTAGGAATACTTCCACCTAGCTGTACTCATCTTCACTATCAAAATCCTCTTCTTCAAAGGTGATAACATTTATTTGAGTCCATCCTTGGGTTCTTAGTTGGGTAATTCTGCTCATTTCCATCATGCATCTTGAAGCATAGTGTCTTTTTTCTCTACATCTTTTATATACTCTTATGTCTAGTTAAGTGCAGTCTCTTGATATATGCCCATCCTGGTTACACCTGAAGTACCTTGAATTGCCAATCAGATATACATTTGATCCTGTTATAGGGGTTGGGTTTGCCATAAATCATTGGACTGGTCACTATATATCAATTTGCCTTTTAAGGTCCGATATATGTGCAGTCATCTTGCTTATTTGTTTTATAAGATCATCCATAGCTAGGTCCTTCTGTGAAGCTGCCCCCCAGTTAACTGTTGCTGGTATGATGGTAGGTACAACTGCTAGTACTGTATGGGTTTCTTGGAGGTTGCTTGGTAAAATCTGTTGCATTATATCTTGACCCAGGTTTTGTACAGCCCAATATCTCTGCACATAATTCACTTTTTATACATGATTAAGTCTAACTAGGCTGGAGTATACTTGGAGAGCAATTTCTCAGTAAAGCCCATTCATGAAGGACTGCTCTATGATGAGGTCCTGGTTAGCTGCTGGGTATCCTGCAAGGTCTACTGCATGTCATATCTTTGGGTGGAAAGTGAGAGAACTTTTGTTTATTCCTTGGTATATTGATACTAGCTGATCCTTTATGCTTTGCTATATGTCAGCAGTATGGTAAGTTTCTCTTAACCATGTGATGGTATTGGTAAAGGTTACTGCAGCATTTGCTTCTGCATTTGCTCCTCCTGCTCCTATATTAAATTCTCCATTTGCTGCTGTAGTGAGTGTTGTAGTGTTATATGCAATCTTGGCTAGTCCTCATAAAACTGCTTCTAGGATATTTACTTTTGCAATGTTGTTGAACTGTTGGATTGTATTATAAATCTGCAGATCTTCAATAAACTTGATTACTGATTCAGCTAATATAACCAGTGAAGGTTGGTGGTCTTTCTATCATTTCATATGTGTTGTTTTCTAGTTTGTCATCTGTTTTGTCATCAGATGATTTATAGAATAATGCTTGTAGGTCATCACTAAAATCGATAGCTGATTCGTCATCTGATGATAACCCATCATATACTGTAAGGGAGGCAATGGATTCTCTTGTCTTGCTATAATCACTGTCCGAAGGGTTGGGTGTAATAAATTCTTCTTCCTTAGAACTGGAACTGTTCAGTGATCTTCTTTGTATAAAAAGCGGGAGTGTCCTTCAGTGGTCTGTTTTGAATGATGCTGTCTTCTACTATGGGTGTGCTGTTGTTACTTGAAGGGGTAGTTTGATCCTGCTTGAATGAGGACGTGAGAGTCAGTCTTTTGATAACTCTTCTGCCAGTTGGTACCAAGATGTGACAAATATACTAATAACCAGTCATTTGTTCATTCGTTTGTTGAGAATACTCAGAGTGTCAGATGCAATATCTCCCTTTATATATCCTTACTACAGCTTTGTGCTGTGCTCTTCAAGCTTTACTATGACTGATATTGAGATATTCCAAGACTCTGTGCAAACTGATTTTATTTAGATAGAAATAGAGAGGGTATTTATACAAATTTGCTAGAACTGAATAAACAAAATAATAAAGACTTCACTACAAGTATGACTCAATAACTGCAAATAATATTTTATTGATAAAAATGAGATTGGTTGCTAAAAACTACATTTGTCGCTGGTGGTGAGATTGCTCACTAAAAACAATACTTAACTAAAAATGGAAGGGTATAGAATGTTATGGTAACTTCTTAAATCAAGCATTATACAAATTCATAAAAATCAGTTAAGTCGAGGGTCAGCTATTACATTATCAACAAAGAAGGAATTTAAACTAACTTAGCTAAAGTAGAAGCTATTACTAAATTTAAATGATCTGTAAATCAAACAGAGATATGTATCTTTTTGGGATTAGCTTTATACTACTATTGATATATATAAAATTTTGCAAGTCTAGCTGAACTCTTATATACAATCTTGACAAAAAGCTATAATTGGATAGAAACTAATAAAAAATAAAATAAATCAGAACAAGAGGCACTCAATGCATTAAAGAAGGCTCTAGCAACTGCACCAGTATTGGCAAAACCAAATTGAATGAAGCTCTTCATATATACAAATGCAAGCACAATCAGAGTAGATGTAATCCTTTTGCAAAATAATATTAAAAGCCTGAAAGAAGTAATTTATTATATAAGTTGAGGAACCCATGGTACTGAGAAGAACTACAAATCAATCAAATTAGAGTATCTTGCAGTTATATAGGTAGTCAAATGATTTAGATATTATCTTATCAGATGATACTTTGAAGTTATCACAAACTACTTAGTACTTAAATAGTTGTTTAATAGATCTAACTTAAGTGGGATATATATATATGCTGGATTATGATACTTTAAGAATATGACTTTATAGTGAAATTCAGAAAAGGAAAGATGAACCAGAATACCAATGTACTTAGTAGGATGCTATTATTGAGTATCCAAGGCAGGGTACAGCAATAAATGTAATACTGTATTACAATTTAGTGATTTAGTTAATAGAAAAGAAATTAGAGAAGATATGGAGAATTGAAGAAAGAACATTTTATTAACTGCAAGCAGACAGTATAAAGTTCAGAATAATTTATTATATCATAAAAAGGAGAGATGTATTATTCTAGTAATTTAGGAGAAGGATGTATCAAACATTTTATCATTAGCATACAACTATCTGTTATCTGGATATATAGGCCAGGACAATACTTTCTATCAATTTAGAAATTCAGCATGGTGGCCTGGAATGCAAGATAATATAACTAACTTTATATAAAACTGTAACATATATTAAAAATGAATAAAAGTAAAGGACATACCTTAAGCTACTTCTATAACTATTAAGGCTGAGCTATTTTTATATATTAGGATAGACATCATGGTACCCATATCAGTAACATTAATGGGAAAAAAATATATTATCTTAACAGTTGATTTCTTTATAAAATATCCAGAGGCAATAGTAGTAGAAGATGCAGATACACAAACAGTAGCTAAGTTTCTATATACTGATATTATCTGCAGATATAGAGTATTAAAGAAAATAACTAGTGACCAAGGCATGGAGTTTCTAAATAAACTAATTAGAAAACTTAAGTAAACTTACTATATCAAGCATATCTGAATGACATTGTACTACCCACAAGGAAATAGTCAAACCAAGTATACTAACCAGATGGTTAAGAATGTTTTGGGAAATATTATTGATCAAGAAGTATTATAGGACTATTATCTTGATAGCACTCTTTTTGTGATTCGAACCATTCATTAAGTATCAACAAAGTTCAGCCTCTTTAAACTTGTATAGGGAAGATTGCTAAACTAAGAGTTTTACTATCTAGAAAAAGATATTGGAATATATAATAATCATTTATAGGCTTATATCGCATGAGATATCAGCAGATTATAATTAATCCAAAAAAAAGTATCTATGTTTATTAACAAAGCATAGGAGAGACAATAAATGAACCAAAATAAAAAAGCAAATATCAGGAAACTATTTTCAGTTTATAGACTATAACTAGCATCTGTGCTTATAGGCTGTTTGCAGGCTATTTGCAGGCTGTTCTAGTAAGTTTATGATTTACAATATTATTCTAGTAGAGTTCTAGGGTAGTTTATATATAAGGGAGTTTCTGCTAACCGCCTTTAAGGAAGCATCTGATGATACTAATCTGTATTGGACTTAGGAATCTTCAAGTATGTCGCAAGGTTTCTAAGGTATCGAAAGTACTTTGTTTCTTTATAATAATATTAATTATGATTTTCAGACTTATAGTCTTTCTAGCACTCTTGATATGTATAGAAGGGGGTGAGATCTTTAGCTCTCAAAGGGATCTTGAGTATGTACTGCTATTAAACTCAGTTGTCAGAATATTGCAAGAATAGTACAGAACTTTAATTTAATGAGTCTGCGACTATCTGCATTATGTGAGCCTCTTGAGGTTCTAGCTCTTGTAGAGATTTGTATAAGATCGATATATTGTGTATAAGGGTTGTAATGGGAAGTTAAGAAATTGAACTGATAGGAATGATGACTCTGTTTATTGAATAAAGAATTGAGGGGTATTTATACAAAAGATTAGATAGTACTGCTATAAAGGTAACTGCCTAAGATAGTACTTCTAATAGCGGTAATACTTCAAAAAGAAATACTGAAATAAGTAATGCAGTAAAAGATAATACTATGAAAGGTAATAATAAAAAGGGAAATTACTAGAGATAGTAATTTGAGAAAAGGAAATACTATATAAAGTATTTCTGAAAAGAGTAATGCTAAGATAGGTAATGTAGAAAAAGGAAATGCTTCAATAGGTAATACTACTAAAGGTATTTCTGAATACAGTAATACTACAAAAGGAATTTCCTAAAACAGAATTTCCTCATTGAGTAATTTCTTAATCGGCAATGCCCTATTTGGCAATGCCTCATTTAGTATTTCTAAATCGGGAACTACCATATTGGGTAATTCTATTTTAAGTGACTAGAATATTCTAAGTAGTGCTGTAGTATAGTAACGGTTATTTGTAATGTCTAATAATATCACTTTTATATTATAGCTGTTCACAGCTGTTTACTAATAATAGTTTGTAGTCTATAACTAGCATCTGTATTCATAGCTATTTTATTCATAGCTTTTAGTAAAATAGTTTGCAGCTCTTAGTAAAATAGTTTATAGATTAATTAACTATTTTTCTGATGGAGAATAGAACCATTAAGTCTCCTAAGCCAAATTATACTCTTTTTTATAGCTTATATATAGTAAGGCCCTTCTTATTTTGGTTGTAATTTAGCCAACTATAATAATTCTATGATGTTCTAGTATATAAGAACTTGATCTTCGATATATAAGGGGGTCATATTTGCTTTCTTGTTTTGGTTTATTTGTTATCTCTCTTGTGCTTTATTAATAAATATAGATATTTTCTTTTAGATCAATTATAATTTGCTAATATCTTATATGATGTAAGCCCATAAATGATTATTATATATTCCAATACCTTTTTCTAAATAGTGAAACTCTTAGTTTGGCAATCTCCTATATACAAGTCTGAAGGAGCTGAACTTTGTTAATACTTAAAGAATGGTTTGAACTGCAAAAAGAGTACTATCAAGATAATAATCTCATGATGCTTCTTAATTGATAATCTTTACTAGAACATTCTTAACTATCTGGTTAGTACACTTGGTTTGACTATTTCCTTATAAGTGGTATAATGTTATTTGGATATGCTTAATATAGTAAGTCTGCTTGAGTTCCCTAATTAGTTTATTTAGAAACTCTATACCTTAGTTACTAGTTATTTCCTTTAGTACTCCATGTCTACAAATAATGTCAGTATATAGAAACTTGACTACTATTTGTATATCTGCATCTTCTACTGCTATTATCTTTGGATATTTTGTAAAGAAATTGACTGCTAAGATAATATATCTTTTTCTCATTAATATTACTAGCATAGGTCTCATGACATCTATTCCAATATGCAAAAATAGCTTAGCCTTGATGGTTGCAGAAGTTGCTTGGGGTATATTCTTTGCTCTTGCTTATTTTTGGCATATATTACAGTTTTGTACAAAGTTAGTTATGTCAACTTGCATTCTGAGCCACTATGCTGAATTTTTAAGTTAATAGAGAGTATTGTCCTGGCCTATATATCCAGATAATAGATAGTTATGTATTAATGATAAAATGTTTGATACATCCTTCTTCTGAATTACTAGAATAATATATCCCTCCTTTTCATAATATAATAAATTGTTCTGAACTTTATACTGTTTGTCTGTAGTTAATAAAATGTTCTTTATCCAATCCTCTATATCTTCTCTGATTTCCCTCCTTATTAACCAAATTATCAGATTATAGTACAGTGTTGCATTTATTGCTACACTCTGCCTTGGATATCTAATAATGGCATCCTACTAAGTATGTTGGCATTCTGGTTTATCTTTTCTTTTCTGAATTTCACTATAAAGTTGTATTTTTGAAGCATTATAATCCAGTATGCATATATCCTACTTAGGTCAGGTCTATTGAACAACTATTTAAGTATCAAGTGATCTGTGATAACTTCAAAGTGTTATCTAATGAGGTAATATCTAAACCATTTGACTGCCCATATGACTGTAATATTGAAATTTGATCTTCGAATGTATGTTTGGGGTAAAGAGTGCACTGGCTCATAAAGCTAAATATACATGTATTTATTAATGCTAATATATGATTAGTCGATACAGACAATGATCATTTAAGCCACAATTGAGTGATGTAACATTGATCATCGATGAGAGAGAGAGAGAGATATAATAAGCTAATAATTTCAACACTCCCCCTGCTTGACATATCTCGATAAATAAAACAAAATAAAATGTTCAACTGTATATTATGAATGGCATTCATGAAGTACATTTACTGCAAATAACTATATGTAGAATACTACTTAAGTAATAAGAGTGACATAATAAAGAAAATAAAAGTTTTTGAAAAAAGAAAAAAAGGTTAGTTATGTAAGCCCATTTTTGTGATCAACATTTCAAGTCTGAGTTGTGCAAGTGGTTTGGTTAATGCATTAGCGATCATTTCATCTGTCACCATATAAATGATATCTATCACCTTTGATTCAACTTTCTCTTGAATAAAGTAGTGCTGAATGTCAATATGCTTTGATCGAGTGTAATTAATTGGGTTTTTGGCGAGGGTAATTGCTGATTGGTTGTCTTCAAATAAGGTTATTGCACAATTCGGTAAATATCCTAGCTTATCCAATAGGGTGCATAGCTAAATAGCTTCTCTCGTCGCATATGCTAATGCCATATATTCTGCTTCAGTTGTTGATAGGGCAATAGTTGGTTGGTGCTTACTTGACCAGCTGATGGCTCCCCCTGATAGGTTAAAAATATACCCTATGATTGATCGTCATGTATTAATGTCTCCTCCTCAGTTGGCATTACTGAAATCGATTAATCTTAGATCCTGATCACATCTAAGGTATAGCTTATAATTGGCTGTTCCTTTAATATATCTTAATAATCGTTTGAGGGCATGGTGATGTTCTTACATTGGATTGGCTAAAAATTGATTGATGATGCTAATAGCAGCAGCTAGATCAGGTCTCATCCTGATCATCAGGTATATTATGCTACCAATCATTTGTCTGAATAGATTTTGGTCTGCAGATTTTCCCCCTTCAGCTTTGAGTTAAATAGATGGATCAAGGGGTGTACTGATTGGCTTGGCATCCGTCATATTAAACCTTATAATGATTTGATTGGCGAAGTGACTTTGATCAATTGTGATTATATGTGTTTTTCGATCACACATGACTCAAATACCCAGAAAATGTTTAATTTCACCACAGTCCATCATATCAAATGTGTTGCTAAGTTCTACCTTGAATTTGTTCATCGTTTCCATCGAATCAGCTAGAATTAGTAGATCGTCGACATATATGGCAATAATTATCAGCAATTGATCATCTTGTCTTCTTCTTAGATAAATGCTGTGATCTGATTGTAGTCTTGTAAAATTTGATTGGCTGAGGTAGTTGTCAATCTTCTGATTCCATATACAAGGTGATTGCTTTAGTCTATACAATGATCGATTGAGCTTACACACAGCTCTCGGTGACAGCTCTGATTGGTCAATTCCTTCAGGTACTATCATGTAGATCTCCTCATCAAGATTGCCATTCAGGAACACAGTTTTTATATCCATTTGGTGAATTTCTAAGTTTAGGGTTGCACTGATCGATAAAAGTGCTCTGATTAATGTAAATTTCACCACAGGAGTAAATGTTTTATCGTAATCAATTCCTTGCTGTTGTGAATATCCCTTGGCAACTAATCTCGCCTTGTACCTGGCAACCGATCCATCAGTGTTGAGCTTCTTTTTAAATATCTATCTATATTCAATCAGTTTGCATCCCACAGGCACCTCAGGTACAATTGTCTACGTGTCATTATTCTTAAGTGATTTAAGCTCTTGATTGATTGCTTCCTGCCAAAGCTTTGCATCAGGTAGAGAAATTGCTTCCTTGTAGGTCATTGGGTCATTGGTCGATTCAATTAAATTAGCTTCTGGTATGCGATCTTGCCAAATTTGTAGAGCTTCAGTATTGATCAATTGTTCGATTAGCTCCCAGGTATTGTCGTCATCATTGTCATAGCCTAGCCATTTTACCAGATATTGCCTTTTTTCATCAATCTTATGTTCTCCGATAATCGCTTCAATGACATATTCTTGATCTTCTGGGTTTACGATTGTTGGGGATTTTAATATAATAGATTCATCAAATATGATGTCGCAGCTGATCTCTATCTTCCTATTGGTTAGATCCCAGAGCCTGTATGCTTTCTTTTCATTATGATAGCTAATCATTTTAAGCTTTTT
This sequence comes from Endogone sp. FLAS-F59071, assembly GCA_003990785.1. Taxonomy (NCBI): domain Eukaryota; kingdom Fungi; phylum Mucoromycota; class Endogonomycetes; order Endogonales; family Endogonaceae; genus Endogone; species Endogone sp. FLAS-F59071. The sequence continues at coordinate 17,843 of RBNK01000966.1, forward strand.
GGATTAGAGCGCCAGTTTCAACCTTTTTTCTTTGCGAATATGCATGTATGTGTCAGCCCATATGATGCACAAGTTGTTGTAATTATTAGCTTATTATATCTTTCCTATCAATGATTGATGCATCAACGATTGATCATACGTCACTCAATTGTGGCTTAGACGATCTTTGTTTGTATCGATCAATCATAATTTAGCATTAATAAATACACGCATATTGGCTTTATTAGCCAGTGCGCTCTTTACTCCAAACACACACATTCGAAGATCAAATTTCAACAGGTTATGAGCCCCGAGCCGCTCGAATTGCAGCTCGACAACCTGAGATCTACGCAATCATAGCATCTACGCAATTATAACTGCGATTACTGTAAGTGTTTATTTAAAATCGTAAACAATGCATCAAACAAAGCGATAAACAACGCGACAAATGACACCGCGATAAAGCAACGCGATAAACAACACGTAACGACATAGCATTCAATGACACGACACGACGAAATGGACAACCTATACACATCATCGTCATCAGCAACAAGATCGACAAGATTGTGATCTAAATCAAAAACAGACAACAGATATCAACCCCCTGACGATGACGACGAAGGATTGGATAGAAACCATCAGAGCAATATTGCATTTAGCCTCGATCGACAGGAACAGATGGCTACAATGATCAGAAATCAGGAAGATAAATTAGACATGCTTGCAACCCTAATGGGCGAATTGATGGCAAAAATCGACAAAACGATCACATCACCTAGTGCGCCAACCAATCAGAACGCAGCTACAGAAGGCAACATGCCATGACCATCACTATCACCAACAACATCAACAAAGCTTAACGATCTGGCGAAGGAGTATCTGAGATCGATCAACAAATTCGATGGATCGGGTGGCGCACCCAGATTATTTGATTACTTTGATGCC
>RBNK01000967.1:0-18768 GCA_003990785.1 Endogone sp. FLAS-F59071
GGGGGGGGGGAGCAATACCAACAAAAGGGCGTCCAGGATGCAGGTGATTGAGATCGCCACGGGATGAACCATTTATTGTTGGCAATCACGCAAAGGCGCACATGGCTATGCGGGATGCGAGGTGTGCTGCGGCGGCGAGTTAAGCCGGCAAGGAAAAGGGTTTTTCGGGTTAGGGCGGAGTGGATGAATCATTGAACGATTGCGGTCCAAGAATTTATCCGCCACGCACACACTACCGCAAAAAAAAACACGGACACGCTTCCCCCTGACCGCTCCTGACTAATATTCTTCTCCCCCGATCCAAACTCGTTCCTACTTTCTCTTTGTCGCAATAACAATCCAATCCAATCCTTTCCTATTCTCTTGTCCCTTCGTTCATCCCATCCTTGCTTACCCTCTCCCTTTTTTCCACACGGTCGCGCCCATCTGCCAACCACTCGTGCAACCAAGTCTAGCCACGAATTCCCGAAAAACCCAACCCCGCCCCGCTCCATCTAACGCCGCGCCTTTGTGTTGCACCTGGCGTCTTTAATCCGGCGGATAGACTCGGCCTTACCGCTCCAATCTTTTTTGTTGGCTTTTGCTCTGCGCCCATTTACGGAGTCTCCCCCCATTACTGCAAACCGTCTCCAAACCCATACTGTATAGTACCCTAACGCCGATGCGGTGACTGACAGATCATCACCATTCTCCTTCTTTTTTTTTTTAAAAAAAAAAAAAAAAAAAAACAAAAAACACGTACACCCTAAAAAAAAAAAAAAAAAAAAAACAAAAACAACTCAAAAAAGATAATTCACATAGACAATGGAACGGTTCTTGAAATTAATACGGAGGAATTCATGGTCAAGTTCTAATGCTACCGAGGTAGAGCGTAACAACTCTCAAAACCTAGACGACGGAAATGGCCCAAGGAGGCGTAAAAATTCATCGGCTTCGCTACTGAACGTGGGCGTTCGTCGCCGCGTCTACGTGAACCAAGAGATCCCTTCGGCCGAGCTGGACGAGTATGGCTATCCGCTGGCGCGGTACGCGTCCAACCGGATCCAGACCGCCAAATATACAGTCATCTCCTTCCTGCCCAAGAATCTCTTTGAACAGTTCCGTGGCGTGGCCAACCTCTACTTTTTGTTTCTCGTCATCCTTCAAATGTTTCCAATCTTTGGTGCTACCGAGCCGGGCCTGGCCGTCATGCCCATCGGCGCTATCCTCCTGATCACGGCCATCAAGGACGCCGTCGAAGATTACAAGCGCCACAAGTCCGACGAGGCTGTTAACAAGGCCAAGACCAAGACGCTCAAGGGATGGCGCAACGTGAACGAGATGGACGCTGTCGACCGTCGCGCCTCGCGATGGCAGATCTTCTCTCGTCTACTCAAGTACTGCCTCAGCTGCTTTGGCTACCGCGTCTCCTCTCGCCGTGACTCGATTGACGCCGCCAAGGCAAGACAAAGGTCGGCAAGACCAAAGGCTCGTCGTTCGCTCCAACCTAATGATGATTTTGTCGAGATCACGCAGGATGGCCTCGGTTCTCTTCGCACCCACACACTCAAGGCCCGCAATATCTTCGCCAAAGAGCCCCGTCGCAAGAAGAAGCCTTACCGTCCGGGTATGATCCCGCACTCGGTCATCCGTCGCACACCCACCCGCCCAGAGGACTTGGACGCCGCCACCGCCATCCAGAACGGTGTCCCGCTCGAGGCCGTTTTGACGAATTGCTCGGCCATGTCGGCCCAGGACTCGAGCTGTACCTCGCGCTGGTGCGAGACCCTGTGGGAGGAGGTGCGGGTCGGTGACCTGGTCTATCTCGGGAATGACGAGGCCGTCCCAGCTGACATCATCATCCTCGCGACCTCGGAGCCCGATGGTCTATGTTACGTTGAGACACAGAACCTCGACGGCGAGACCAATCTCAAGATTCGTCGCTCCCTCAACGCCACTAATGAATTGCGCACGCCTGCCGACTGCGAGAAGGCCCAGTTCTACATCGAGTCCGAGCCGCCGCATGCCAACCTTTACTCATATAATGGCGTGCTCAGGTGGTCCATCACGAACGAGGAGGACGGTGAGTCGGATGACGAGTATTCGAACCCTGGCGTCGCGCATACCAAGACCGAAGCTATTACGCACAATGAAATATTGCTCAGGGGACACGTGCTCAGGAATACGGGCTTCGTGATTGGGCTTGTAATGTTCACAGGAGACGATACCAAGATCATGCTAAATTCCGGAAAGACGCCGAGCAAACGGAGTAAGATGGAGAAGGGGACGAATCCGCATGTGAGTTTCTGGGACTAGTTTTTTTGGGTACATGGCGGCCGTTGAAAGTTTGGATGATTACGAGCATTGTGAAATTCCTGTGTTGGAGGAGATTGGGGGGCTGATAAAGGAGATTACCGCGGTGAGAACGGGTTGAACCCGAGAAAATGCGGGGGACGGGGAGGGGGAGGAAGGGGAAAGGGCAAAGTTGGTGGTTACAGAGTGATGGGTTGTGGGTTTTGGGTTTCGGCAGGGGTTTCATTTTGGATTATTTATCCAATTCACATAATAGCCAAAGGGGTGTATGTGTAATTCCTCTCTCTCTCTCTCTCTCTCTCTCTCTCTCTCTCTCTCTCTCTCTCTCTCTCTCTCTCTCTCTCTTTTCCTTCAATTCACACTTTCCACTTTTCTTAATTTTCTCTGCGATAGGTCATCGCAAACTTTATTTTGCTCGGGCTGATCTGTCTCGGGTGCGCTATTGCCAGTAGCATCTACTATTCCGAGAACACGTCGGCGCAATATTTTGAGTTTGGATCGGATGCGAGTAACGCGGCATTAGCTGGATTCTTGACTTTTTGGTGAGATTACGATACTGGTTGGGGTTCAAAAGTGAATGTGCAGGTAGAATGAAAGTAATATTTCATATTTTTGTGTCTGTAGGATCACGTTAATTTTGTTCCAGAACATTGTGCCTATCTCGCTATATATCTCTGTGGAAATCGTCAAGACACTTGCGGTATGAATTGAAGCAGGATAGTAATGAAATATTGCTATTTGTGGAATCCTCCTTAATGCCGAACTCCTCCTCCGTAAATAGGCGTATTTCATCTTTTCCGATATAGACATGTACTACGAACCGCTCGACCAACCCTGCATCCCCAAGACCTGGAATATTTCGGACGACCTCGGTCAGATTGAGTATATCTTTTCGGACAAGACCGGCACGCTGACGCAGAACGTGATGGAGTTCCGTCGCTGCACCATCAACGGCATCGCGTACGGCATGGGCGAAACGGAAGTCACGCTGGGTTCCAAGATGCGCGAGGGTAAGAATTCCGCCGACGACATGGAGACCGACCCGTTAAAGGACACCAAGTTCCAGAAGGCCAAAACCGAAATGTTTGAAAAGCAGGCGCAACTCTTCAAGAACAACTACATTGGTCCCAACCCAACCTTTGTGGATCCCAAACTCTTTGATGATCTTGCCGATCTGGACTCCCCCGGTAGCTACGACGACGTCAACAATCAGGCCACGGCCATCGTCCACTTCCTGTCGGCCCTCGCAATCTGCCACACCGTCCTCCCTGAACGGCCCGACGAGGATAACGAGTACAACATTGTATACAAGGCGCAATCGCCCGATGAGGCTGCGCTCGTGTCCACGGCCAGGGACCTCGGATTCGCGTTCCTGGGGCGCGAACATGACACCATTATGCTCGAGGCCATGGGCGAGCGCAAAGAGTTCCAGCTGCTGAGTGTGCTCGAGTTTAACTCGAGCAGGAAGAGGATGAGTGTTATCATGAGGCCGCAAGAGGGTGGGAGGCTCGTGATGCTGTGCAAAGGTGCGGATTCGGTCATTTACGAAAGGTTGGCCAAGGAGTGCGGCGGGAGCTTGGAGCTCAGGGCCGCACAAAAGAGGATTAAAGAGGCGACGTTGGCGCATCTGGAGAGTTTTGCCAACGAAGGTGGGTTTTTTAAAAACTTGAGTTGGGTGTGTCGTTTTAATGTTTTTTTTTTTTTTTTTTTACCGGGAAAAGCTTTCCATGCTTGAGAGGATAACTGAAAACAGAGGTCGGATTTTTTTTTTTTTACTTATATTTTCATGACAGGTCTCCGAACCCTCTGTGTGGCGTATCGCTTCATTGACGAAAAGGAATACGCCGACTGGTCCGTCCGTTACCAAGAGGCTTCTGCCTCCATTAGCAACCGCGAGGAGAAGATTGAGGAGGTATGCGAGGAGATTGAGCACGATCTCATGCTCATCGGCGGCACAGCCATCGAGGATCGGCTGCAGGAAGGCGTTCCCGAGACAATCGCGCTGCTCTCGCAGGCCGGCATCCGGATCTGGGTATTGACAGGGGACAAAACCGAGACGGCCATCAACATTGGATTCGCGGCCAACTTGTTGCAGAAGGATATGTTGCTTATCATCATCAACGCCAGTACCAAGGAGTCGACACAAGAGCAGCTGAAGGAGGCGCTGGATAAATTTTGGGGCGGGGACCAGCAGGGGGAAAGCAAAAAACACGCACTAATTATTGACGGGGAAACGCTCAAGTACGCGCTAGAGAAACCGTGCAAGGAGGTGATGCTGGAGTTGGGGAAGAGGTGCGAGAGCGTCTTGTGCTGTCGTGTGAGTCCGATGCAGAAGGCGAGGGTGGTGAATTTGGTGAAGAGGGGATTGAATGCCATGACGCTGGCTATTGGCGATGGTTGGTGTTTTGGATTGTTTATGTGTTATGTTGGTCTACTGCAAAGTTCGCCCTTGTACTTATTCTTTGCTCACGCTCTTTATCAATGCGTACATAGGTGCCAACGACGTCTCCATGATCCAGGAGGCTAACGTCGGCATCGGTATCTCGGGCGAGGAGGGTAGACAGGCCGTGATGGCGTCTGACTACGCCATTGCACAATTCCGGTTCCTTAGCAAGCTACTTCTGGTGCATGGCAGGTGGTCATACTTACGTACAGCTGAGATGATTATCACCTTCTTCTACAAGAATATTGTGTGGACCATCGTGTTGTGTTGGTACCAGTTCTTTTGCGGGTATGTGCTCATTTTGGTTTTGATTTACTACTGCCATTATTATTTTATCATTTGGTTTTACTGATTTATATTTAACCCTACACAAAACAAAAGGTTTACTGGCACAATGATGTTTGACTACTCGTTCATTATGCTATTCAATCTCGTTTTCACTTCACTTCCGTGTATTTTCTTGGGTGAGTACTTGATATTGTACCTTGCATTCTTTCTTTCTAGGAATCGGATAGTTCCAGCTCAAATATCATAACCCATATTTTCCTAGGTGTCTTTGACCAAGATCTATCAGCAGTAAATTCTCTGGCCTACCCGCCACTGTACATGATGGGTCTCCGCAACGAGAAATTCACGGGTGTACGATTCTGGCTCCATGTTCTCGATGCTCTGTACCAGTCGGTAGTATGTTTCTTCATCCCATATTTCATGTTCCTCGGGCCACACATGAACCGTGACGGATACGATACCAATGGCATCATTGAACTGGGCACTATCATTGCCGCCGTCGCTGTGGTGGTCGCGAACGGCTATGTCGGCATCACTATCTTCAGCTGGACTTGGTTGATGGGCGGTATTATCGTAGGATCCATCTCGACCTATTTCATATGGACAGCGGTCTATTCGCAATTCGATACATACACCTTCCTTGGCGAGGACATTCTGTTTGGTGAGGTTTCGTTCTGGTTATGCCTCATTCTGACGTTCGCCATCGCCATGCTTCCGCGGTACGTCTTCAAAGTCTACCTGCACCAGTACAGGCCTCTTGACAACGATATTATCCGTGAGCGCGTCATTTGCAAGAACTTCAAGTCCGAATCCAAGCTGGAAGAAGAAGTACCCATCGCTCATACCACATCGCAGCTCGCTGACTCGTTGGCAATGCCCAAGCGCCCCGACTCTGCTGCGACGAACCCATCGGAAAGCTTCATTCTCGAAGATCAAGATACGAGCTTCTCGTCGGATCGCCCTATCATTCTGCCACCACCGACTCTGACGCGACCTTCTGTACCTCGCGCTATTTCTTCGGTGTCCAACCGCAGTGATCAACTCATGTACATGAAATCCGGCAAGCGCATGTCGTTCACTGGGTTCGCCTTCTCCTCGGACGACGAGTCTGTTTTCGACTCCTTCCGCAAGTCCGTCTACCGACCCTATAATGCCATGTCTCAACCGGACCTCCACCTCAGCCAACGCAACTCCATCTCGGAGGAGCGTCCATTTGACCACCTCAACCAGGACTGGATGATGCTCCGCCCCATCCACCTCCAACGGTCGGAGTCGGCACCTGCAGAAGCCCTCGCGAACCGTGAGCACAAACGGTCTATGACGCGATCGGGCATCAAGGATTCGCTGGCCGCCGCCGTGGCCGGTATCGGGTCGGCTGTCGCTGGCGTGGGCGGTCTCGGCCCTTCTATGATACCGCCGGCACACTTTGTAGGAAGCACGTCATCGGGCCAAAATATTACCACCGCGGCACTCGAGGCCCTGCCCACGATCTCTATCGATTCATCGTCACTACGCCCTATAGACACAGCCAATCGCAAAGTGCGGTTCGCGAATCTGCGGGGTTTAGTCAATCCGCGGAGACTATCAAATGTGTCTGCCGTTAGCGAGGAAGGTTCGACGCTGGGATCAGAATCATCGTCTAGGCCAACGTCGCTTCTACCTAGCGCGAATATGAGTATTCACCCAACCGATCCGGGAGAGGTTATCACGCAGCCGAACTATATTATTGCGGAGCCGAGTCAGATTAATGCGGAACCGATGGAAATCCTTGTGCAGCCGGAAATAAGAGTGGAAGGAGATGAGCAGAATCCGGCAATGTCGGTAAGAAGGACCTCTATGGGAGGGCCGTTGGGTGGGACAGACATTACAGAAATGAGGAATTTGAGCAAAGATGAAGAGAAAGGTCCCAAGTCGATGGACTAGATCTGAAACAAATTGGGAGAGAGAACCTTTTCTTTTTCTAATTTTATTATAATGAAACATTGGGAGGCGTGGATTGGAAACTGGTTTCACCTTTATTGTGGAAATTTTTGGTTGTATTCCTTGATCTTTTTCACTCGATTTATTTTCACGAGGCTAGTTTGCTGGTACGATACTTTATCCGCTACTATATTCATCTGTCGTGTCGATTTAATATTCCCATGTATCATACTTTTTTTCCCTATAGTTTTTTTTTTTTTTTTTTTTTTTTTTTTTTTTTTTTTTTTTTTTTTTTTTTTTTTTTTTTTTTTTTTTGTTTAATAGAACGTAACAAAAAAAAAAAAAAGAGAGATCTCAAACGTATTCAAATTCACATACAATTCCGAGTCACTGCATTTTTAATATGAGTGTTTAGTGTGGATGCGTTATTTATTTTTATTATTAATTCCTGTCCCTTTCCTCTTCCACCTTAAATGGAGAGGATTCCAAAAATTGGCGTTGCACCCAAAGTAGAGGCGCACGCCGCACTGTGTTTTTTTGTGGGTATCGGCATTTGCCCGTCAGTAGGAACTTCATTCGAAGCAAGCTTCACCCTTGAGAAGGACAGTGAAGAAAAACAGTTATGATTGGCTAGAATGAGATTATAATGAAAGGATAGCGGAAGTGTGAATTGTGGGATTGTGATTTGGGGTGTGATGATGTCATAAGAAAAAAAAAAGGACAGGCACAGGCACGGGGCATTGCTGCGTGATTGATTTTTTGCGTCAGGACAAGAAAGGGTGCCGGTCACGGATTGACGGACTCTTTTTCCATCTTCCTCTTGTCCCTTGTACCGAATCCTTGCACCACCTCATGGCTCTGCCAAAGCGAATCATCAAGGTATTGATTGCCTTGCGGATTTTGTCCTCTACCCCCCCGCTTCCTACGCCCTTTTCTTTTGAAAACCGAAACGGCCCGACCAAAGAGAATTAACCGCAATTTTCAAACACGCTTCTCGATAATGTTTCATTCAGGAAACCGAGCGGCTGATTGCCGAGCCTGCCCCAGGCATCAGTGCGACCCCCCACGAGGAGAATCTTCGCTACTTTGATGTGATCATCGCCGGGCCTAGCCAGTCGCCATTTGAAGGTGAGCGCTTCAAACAGCGTTGACAGTATTCGTGGAGAAGGGGAAATAGGAGTCCTGAGCCACCGTATTTCCTGCTTGAGGCGCTGGTTTTCTAGCAATGAAGCTAGAGGTAGGAAAGCGTGTACGAGGTAGCGATTATTAAATTCTTGCCATTGCCTGTTTGTCAAAACCTCACTCTTTCGTAGGTGGCGTCTTCAAGCTGGAGCTTTTTCTCCCCGAAGAGTATCCTATGGCCCCGCCCAAGGTGCGCTTCCTCACCAAGATTTATCATCCCAACATTGACAAGCTCGGCCGCATCTGCTTGGATATTCTGAAAGGTTTGTCGTGAATCATGTTTTCTACTTTCTTTAATTTGAAAAATCTGTCAAGTCAAAGGACAGGCCTGTTTTATTGCAAGTGTAAATTGTTCTCCATTATCAAGGTAAGAAGATAAACAATAGAGATGAATTATCCTTGCTTATCGACTTTGAATTCTCCCACAAAACCAAACCAGACAAGTGGTCGCCTGCCCTACAGATCCGTACCGTCCTCCTTTCTGTACAGGCGCTGTTGTCGGCCCCAAATCCTGACGACCCACTCGCTAACGACGTTGCCCAGCATTGGAAGGAGAATGAGAAGGCAGCGATCGGAACTGGTATGCGTTGGTTTGGGTGTTTTTGTTTCTGTGGTGTGTTGAGATCAGGCGTCCAGTGGTTTTCTGGGACCAGGATGGAAACAATTTGTGTGTGGCCACAGTGGTAGTATACGGATGGTTTTGATCGGAAATTGCGCGCGGAAAGAGGTCACTGTACACACGATGCTTGCATAAAAACTTCAAACTGATCCATTCTCTCGTCAACCTTGTGTTCGTCATCAACTACAGCCCGGGAATGGACTAGGATGTATGCTCAAGGCTAAACTCACTCACTCGCTCGCTTCTAATCCACAGACTGATACATCCTATCCAAACTCCAGACAATTGTACACTACCTCTTTTGCGTCTCTGTGTTTCTTTCCTAGTTTCATTTTCTATCTAGCTCGCCGTTCTTAGGACGTGTCCTTCATTTATCTTTGTTCATGTCTCGAACCTGGGTTCTTATTGATTTTACATTTACATCGCATGCACTTCATGGCTGCTATAAATTTCTCTGGTTAGTCGAGAATGTGGAAAGAGAGTTTTTTGTTGGATGCGTTCCCTTTAGGATTAGTATGTGATAGAGTCAGGTTCTTGTGTGGCCGTAGGAATTTGGTTGAGACCTGCAGTTTTCAGCGACCTGTGATCGATTTGGTGTTTTAGGTGGCGAGAAGTCTTGTGGCGCAGGCGTGTTGGATCGTAAAATCATATCATTGATTGGATTACCAAAGTTTTTTTTTTTTTTTTTTTTTTGATAACAGAAGCAATGGTAGACGTGGTAACGCTCAGATCCTAAATACGTTTAAACTTTTTTCTTTTTTTCTTTTGTCAGGTATATCCACATGTTTACATGGTCCCTGCAATAATCACGTCACGTGATCCAATCTTCGTGACGTAGATATCGCAATCCCCATATTCGTAAGTGGCCCCGCTTCATCCATCCCTCCTCTTTTGCAAGTCGTTAACAATCCGACAATATGGTGTGTAATAGGGATGGTTTATACACTTTTGCGGTGGATGGATGGATGGTGGACCATGTTTGTTGGAGATAACGAGGTGGGGGTAGGAGGGCCGATGACTAATTAATGGGTGTTGGGAGGAGAATGTACAGGATGTAAATTGTCGAGATGATCTGTCAATGTTACGGGGGTCAGGTTATCTGGAACAGTATCTGCCACCATGCGATAAGTGACAGCTAGTTTATGGTCGAAATGCGACGACCTTGACGACTCCAATCGCGGTGCCGCAATTACTTCATTACCGATCACACGAAACGACACCCCCCAACGACCGTGCACAAATCGAAATACCAACGCTGTATTCTTACCTCTTCCTTGATCTTTAAATTTTGATTAAAGGGTAAAGTTCACGGTTCTCTCGCCCGTGCCGGTAAAGTCAAGTCGCAGACTCCCAAGGTCGCTAAGCAGGAAAAGAAGAAGAAGCCCGTCGGCCGTGCTAAGAAGAGGGCCATCTATAAGTATGTTTAATGTTTGGTGGTGGGAGGCTTTATTGGTGGCGGGATATGGCCGGATTGGAAGGGAGGGGAATTTGGCCTGAAGGATGTAGGTGTTTGATATTTTATGACCGACCGACTTGTATTTCGTTGTCTTTGAAAATTCTCCAGCCGCCGCTTCGTGAACGTCACCACCACCCACGGCAAGCGAAGGGTATGTAATCTTTCTCACACGTAAAGCCAATTAAAATTGTAAAATTGAATAAATTTACTCAAGTGCCTTCACTCATCTCTCAGATGAACCCCGCCCCGACCTCCGACAAGCCCTAAAGCAGCCTAGCCTGGCTATCGATGCCCGCTGCAAGTCCCCTACGAGCCCAGTCGCTTTTGTAAATTGACCCTCTCGACAATATAAAATAATAGCCACCGTAGATAACCTCGACGGAGTTTTTTTTTTTTTTTTTTTTTTTTTTTTTGAGAAAAGGATTTAAAAATTGGTGGTTTTTTTTTTTTTTTTTTTTTTTTTTTTTTTTTTGCGCGGCGAATTGGATCAATCTAATTGATGAAACTAGAAACTAACCAGCATTTAAAAAGTAGCAATTAAATCCAAAATCCAAAAATAAAATCTGAATTAAAAGGTAGCACCATTTCTATTATCCGTCTTTAGAAAGTAAATGGATCTCAATCCGGAATGTGTCAATTCCGAAAATGTTCCAGATTGTGGCTGCATTTCACACCAAGGTTGTGTTTTGTGTTTTGATTTATATATACAAACGTTTGAGGAATATTCCTCAGGCCAAGAAGTTTGGGTTGGATCAGTGAAGCTTGTTGGACTGCGATTGATTTGATCAAAAAATAAAAAAATCCATTTTCGTGGGCTTGTACCTTCCTGGTTAAAAGGCAGTCCAACCCCTTTGAATCGCCGGCTTGCTGCAAGTGCCCTGCTTGTTCATTCAATTCCATCCCATTTCCTTCCCTTCGTCCATCGTCAATCTATCCTTTCACCCGCCTCTTGACGCGATCCAGCCCTACCAGCCCATGGCTGCCACTTCTTATCCCTCCAAGCGGGGCGGGACTATAAACCTCGACAAAATCAGCGGCCGTGCCGGCCCTGCAAAGTAGGCACTTTTTTTTTTTCCCCCAACCAACTCCAGGTCTATACCATGGCCTCATCGTCAACCATGCGCGCAGGGTTCTCGCCGACCTAATCCTCCATCAACCAATCCTCCCACCAACAGTGTCCCCATCACCTTCCTCGCCTTTCTCGTCGTCGCCCGTGTCGCCCGCGCCGTCTCGACACACTTTGCGCGCGAGTGGCTTCATATACACGGCTTGCCCATTTCAATACTCTTGTTTGGCGTACTAGCCGCCGCGGCCGTGATTGTGTGGGCGGTGCAACAGGTGTCGGCGAAACCGGGGCACAGGGGGCTGCCAAGTATGAAGGTGGGTGTGAGGAAAGAGGAGGTTGGGTGGATTTGGTGGACCTTCGGATGGCGGGGAGGCACATCGGAGAAGGTTTAAAGGAGATGTTTGGGAAAGAAAGGAGAGTACCTTGGAGATCTTGGGATTGCTGACGCGTTCCTTCTCTCGTTCGTCGCCGTGCGCGACTTTCTTCTTCATCGCATATTCCAACATCAAGTGGCCGAGTGTAGCGCTATACGCGTTAACTTTCAGCGCGCAGCTTTTCTTCTGGCTGCTAGGGTTATCACACTTAACCACGATACGGTGGGTTGTTTTTTTTTTTTTTTTTTTTCTGCGCGTGTGCTGGAGCTCGATCATTAGGGATAGGTTACATCCGACTGTAAGATGCTAATTACTTTGATGTATACGTACTTGCCATTGGGTTTTCGTAGGACCCTGATTTTGACAGATTACGCAGATGTTTGGTTGGTGGTAGTGCTCGGGTTCGCGCTGGGACGCGATAGGGGGCACGCGCTGGTGGGTTTGCAGGTACGCGATGTGAGGTTAAAAAAATATCACAAAGGAATATAAGGAAGCGGGGAGCGGATGAGAGTTATGAAGAGGATCCGGATGGCTTTGGGTTGCGAGATTGAGTACTGATGTAATTCTATTTGCGGATAATATATTTATTATGCCTATTGTCCTTCTTTCAATTTCTGTTCTTAGACGAGAGGCGTACAGTTTTTGATGGGCGGGCTGGCGATATGTTTTTTGATAGATTGTATATATCTTCCGAGTGGGTATACTTCAGAATCTCTTTCACTTTTTTTTTTTTTTTTTTTTTTTTTTTTTTTTTTTTTTTTTTTTTTTTTTTTTTGTGTGGTTTTTTTTTTTTTTTTTTTTTTTTTTTTTTTTTTTTTTTTTTTTGACGATATCTCAATTGCTATACTGATTTTTCTTTCCCGATGACTGTCGTCCAATCGGCCAGCCTATCACTCAACCCCGACTACGCATGCCAACCTTGTTATGACTGACACAGTTACAAAGAACTACCTCGCCCAGGTTGTCCCGGCCTCCCCCAGTATTTTTCGCGTTATCCTTGGTTACGCCTTTCTTTTTTTGGCCTCATGGCTCGCCATCATCGGTAAGGGCCTGCACAAGAAGCTCGTCATGGACGTGGGCGGCAGCAAGCGGTTGTACGCCGTCGTCCTACCCTTGGCGGCAGGAATTGTAAGCCCTCTGGCGTTCGTACAGTACTTGGTAGTAAGTAAACTGAAGAGGTGAACATGTGATGGATTCGAGATGAGGGCCTCAACTATTGCATATCCGACGCTAATATTCATCTCCCCGATTCTCTAGACCCCCTCTTACGCCATTCCTCCCGTGCGCACCTCTCTTCCCCTCTTCCTCGGTCTCGGCGTGGGCATCCTTGTTCTTGACTTCTATGCCAGTCACAACATGTCAGTCCGCTCCGTTCCCGCCCACACAGTCTCCTTTGGTTGGCCCGCCTCCATCGTCGCCGCACTCCTCCTCGGGCCGATCATTTTCAAGGCGCCCGGAGGGTTGCTCGACATTGGTGTTGCAGCCATCATGTTTGCCGGGGTGTATAATTTGCTGCAGTCAGACCCGACACTGTCCAGTGATACGCTCGGGTACCAGGAGTTCGGGGTCAACCGATTTGAACTGCCAATATATGAGGATGGTGCAGGAGTAGGGGGCATGCAAGCCGAGGCTGGGGGTTTTGCGCTGGTGAATTTGGCAGGGTATATGAAAGTGATACTGGGGAACCAGGATTCGAGGCAGATTTTCTTTTTTTTACTGCTAAATCTGAGCTACATGTTTGTGCAAATGGCATATGGAATTTGGACCAATAGCTTGGGCCTGATTTCGGATTGTAGGTATCAGGAGATGTTGATGTGGAAAGGGAAGCGAAGGAGAAGTGGTTGGTGGGGGGGGGATATGGTGATGGGGGATTTGGGAGTGATAGTGTATCTTTCTTTGAGATACAAGGGTCTCTTGATTCTTTACTGAACGTTTTGTTCTTTTTTTTGCTTTGCATAGCCATCCATATGTTCTTTGACTGTTTGGCATTGGGGGTTGGCTTGTTTGCGTCGGTGATGAGCAAGTGGCGGGCGAACAGCAAATACTCTTACGGGTAAGTATTGTACGTGGGTTTGTTTACTACTGCGTTTCGGTTTTGGCCAATGTCAAACTGGCATTCTAACTGAATGCTTTGTGAACTCGCACTCTTAGCTATAACCGCATTGAGACACTCTCTGGCTTCGCCAACGGCGTCTTCCTTGTTCTCATCTCTTTCTCCATAGTCTTTGAGGCCATCGAGCGCCTGATGCACCCACCCGAGATGAATACCAATCGCCTCCTGCTCGTCAGCTTTTTTGGTCTCGTCGTGAACCTCGTTGGCATTTTCGCGTTCAATCACGGACATGCGCATGGTGGACATGGGCACGATCATGGGCATGGGCACGGGCATGATCATGGGCATGGGCATGATCATGGGCATGGGCATGGGCATGGGCATAATGCCAATATGCAGGGTGTGTTTCAAATCTCTTTGCTTGCCAGTGTTGAACCTCTTCACATGATTGGGACACTCACATTTTTTCATCTTCAAACTCTCCTCCCCCCAAACAAACAGGCGTCTTTCTCCACATCCTTGCCGACACTCTTGGATCCGTCGGCGTCATTATTTCGACCATTCTGATCCAGATCTTTGGCTGGACAGGCTTCGACCCCATTGCCTCCATGTTCATTGCCATCCTTATTTTCATCTCTGTCCTCCCTCTTATCGGGGACTCTGCTTCCGTCCTCATGCTCTCCCTCAACGAGGACCAGGCTTTTCACGCTGATGCCGCCCTTCACGAAGTCCTCCACGTCCCTGGTGTCATCTCCTACACCGTTCCGCGCTTTTGGCCCAACGATTCCAATTCCATTATCGGCAGCCTACACGTCCAGGTTTCCCCGGATGCAGACGCCCAAGCCGTGCGCGAGCAAGTCGCGCGAGAACTCACGGCTCACTTGCCGGGCCTGATAGAGTGCTGTGTACAGGTGGAGAAGCCCGGATTTCCGTGCTTCTGCGGTGGAGGGGCAAAGACCGGAGGTGGGGCCACTGGAGTAGGAGGTGGAATGAATGGCGTGGGGGAAGAGGATTATGGCGACCATGGGCATGTGCACGGGCATGGGCATCCCAATGGGTTGGGCGGGGTAGGGGTTATGGGACTAGGGATGGAGGAGAGGAGCAAGCAGTTGTAATGTTATTTTGAGGCTTTCTTGTTGTATTTTGTTTTGATTACATGCTAGTAGAAGAAAATAACTTGCTTTTGGATGCACGTATAATATCTTTTGCATTGAGTATTAATGCTGTTCTGAAACCTTTTTGTTAATCCTCATGTTGAGAAGATGATAATTTGAGAGAAGGGCATTCAAACTAATATATTACATAGTATTTTTACTTCACTTTTGGTCCTCTTCCGAACAATCAGAGTGTTGATATTAAAACCAGTCGCACGGAACGAGTAGGCCAGCAAGACATTTGACACAAATGATAGAACTGATCCCACAAAGACAAATATATATGTAGGTGTTTTATAATAATATTGTTAGCAAAGAATTAAAAGTAAATAGAATAATTATAGCTAGCTGTAGTCCGGGCCAGAAACTAATACTGCAATCTGAAATTATGTAGTTACTTACATATAACTAGTGCTCTAAATGAAATATATAAATAAATTCATAGATAAAGAAAAAACTTACTAAATAGATTTAAATATAATAATAATAATTATTCTGCATATCTTTTACTTATAAATTTAATTTTAAGCTATTAGTCATATTATTACTAAATTTATTAATATTGTAGCAAGGGTATTAAAAACTAAACTTGTATATCAGTTTAGTTATGAATGATCAGAATGATGAAATTACTATCTCTGGTTGTGTATCTCTACTAGCAGCTATATGCTATACTTCATCAGGAAACTATTTTCAGTTCATAGTCTATGACTAGCATCTGTGCTTATAGGCTGTTCATAGGCTATTTGCAAGCTGTTTGCAGGCTGTTTGCAGACTGTTCTAGCCAGTTCATTGTTTGCGATATTGTTCTAGCAGAGTTCTAGAGTAGTTTGCAGCTATTCGCTAATAATAGTTCATAGTCTATGACTAGCATCTGTGTCTATGGCTATTTTGTTTATAGCTCTTAGTAAAATAGTTTACAGCTTTTAGTAAAATAGTTTGTAGATTAATTAACCATTTTTCTAATGTTATTCAGGCTTTATTATAACTGATATTGAAATATTTCAAAACTCTGAATAAACTAACTTTATTTGAATAAAAATAGAGAGAAATATTTTTTATTATAGACTAAAATATATTAATAGTAAAATACTCAGAATTGAGCAAGTATAGAAAATATATTCTAGGGATCTTAACAAATTATACAGTAGTATCTTAAGAAGAGTATATGTAAGTGTTAACTGGCAAGAATATATATAATTAATTAAATAAATATATATCTGTTAAAATCTCGAAACTATTTCAATTGCTTACTCTTTGAGTAAGGCTTCAGTATCCCTTAAGTTATCTGTTGTAAGCTTCTTTAGCTTATTGTAGTCTGAATTTTATTGTTAATTGTAAGTGGAGTATTTATAAGAAATTACAAGGTGCTATATGGCAGCTATCTAGGTTACTACTTGAATTTCTAATTCACTTAGCTAAATATAAGATACAAATTTATTGACTAAGATATAATAGTAAAATAATATATCAGGTTATAATATAATTGAGTAGCAAAATAATATATTAGATCAAAATACTATATATAACTTGCTTAATTTCCAAGAACTTGCTATCTATTTTGGAGTTACTATAACTTATTATTTTTAGTTATTTCTATATATTTAAGCTTTATAATATTTATTTCTATATTAGAAAACTATTTACAGTTCATAGTCTATGACTAGCATCTGTATTCATAGGCTATTCATAAGCTGTTTGCAGGCTATTCTAGCTAGTTTGTAGTTCACGATATTGTTCTAGCAGAGTTCTAAGGTAGTTCACAGCTGTTTATAGCTATTTACTAATAATAGTTTATAGTCTATAACTAGCATCCATATTCATAGCTATTTTGTTTATAGCTCTTAGTAAAATAGTTTGCAGCTCTTAGTAAAATAGTTTGTGGATTAATTAACTATTTTTCTAATATATATGATAATATTTTATTAGTATAATAAAGTTACTAGTAGTAAGATATCACTACTAGTAGTATTATAATATTTGTAATAAGAACTTAGTTTTAGTAAGTAACTTGTATTTTTTCAATTTATATAATATAATAAAACATTTTATGATAATATCAATTTTGATTATAGTTACATAATCTATAGTAACATTATGATCTTTAGTATTATTATAACCCTTAGTATTATATAGATCAATTATCATATTTAGAACCTTAACTAGGCAAATCTTATTCTTAAGACTCTTTCTAAGTTAGATACAGATATAGAGCAGTTTCTAGCAGTAATAGTAGTAGTATAAATTAAGGAATCATTTCTAAAGTATCAGCTATTTACATAAGAAAAACTTAATAAAATAAGCTTCTCTAATTATAAGTAGAGTATATAATCTATACTATAGTAAGTATAACATTATTACTAATCTTTAAGTTATCTGAAAATATAAATATAAAAAAATACTACTCTTGATAAGAATATTATTATTTAATAAAGAAGTAGCTTATGTATTATACTTTTATATTTTAAATAAAAATAAAATAGTTAAATAATATCTAAAATAAAAATAAATAAAACCAAAGATTGCTAGACAAAATAAATAATAATAATATTCAATCTAAATAAAAGAAAATAAGTTATTAAGATAATAAATAAAATATATCAAATGAAGTTAAATTAATTAAGTATTGTGATGGTTGACCCTTCAAACTGTCTGATTTTCACAAACTTTTCACTATGCCTAATTTAGTTATAGTTATCTTCTACTTTTGAATATTCATATCATATGACTACATCTACAGCTACAAGCTACTTACTTTTATAGTGAGAATACTATAAAAGATATACACCACCCACTATAGCAGTAAGGATACTATAATGGTTATACAATTCACAATGACCAAATTATTATAGTGAAGCCATCTATATTCTTTCAATTTTGTATAAATATCCTCTTTATTTCTATCTAAATAAATCAATTTATATAGAGTCTTAGAATATCTCAATATCAGTCATAGTAAAGCCTAAAGAGCACAGTACAATTAGCTATAGTAAGGATATGTAAAGAGAGATATCATATTTATAATTCTAAGCATTCTCACTTAGTATATTGTGACAGACTAAAATATATTAACAGCGAAATACTCGAAATTGAGCAAGTGCAGAAAATATACTTTAGGGGTCTTAGCAGGTTATGTGGTAGCAGCTTTAGAAGGGTGTCAATGTAGGTGTTAACTAGCAAGAATTATGTGTAATCGATCAAATAAAGTGTATCTCTTAGAATCTCGAAACTATCTCAATTGCTTACTCCTTGAGTAAAGCTTCAGTATCCCTTGGGTTGTCTGTTGTAAGCTTCCTTAGCTTGTTGCAGTCCGAATTTTATTGATAATTATGAGTAGGGTATTTATAAGAAATTACAAGGTACTATACGGGCAGCTACCCAGGTTACTACTCAAATTTCTGATTGGCTCAGCTAAATATAAGGTACAAATTGATTGGCTAAGATATAATAAATGATATATCAGGTTATAATGTAATTGGGTGTCGAAATAATATATCAGATCAAAATACTATTTTAGGTTATAGTTGTTGTAATTATTAGCTTATTATATCTCTTCTATCAATGATCGATGCATCAACGATCGATCATACGTCACTCAATTGTGGCTTAGACGATCTTTGTTTGTATCGACCAATCATAATTTAGCATTAATAAATACACGCATATTGGCTTCATTAGCCAGCGCGCTCTTTACTCCAAATACACACACACATTCGAAGATCAAATTTCAACAGGTTATGAGCCCCGAGCTGCTCAAATTGCAGCTCGACAACCTGAGATCTACGCAATCATAGCATCTACGCAATTATAACTGCGATTACTGTAAGTGTTTATTTAAAATCGTAAACAACGCGTCAAACAAAGCGATAAACAACGCGACAAACGACACCGCGATAAAGCAACGTGATAAACACGTAACGA